>CAEGAG010161078.1:0-25703 GCA_903067065.1 Brachyrhaphis terrabensis
AAAATAAGTAGAAATAAAGCAAAGTTTGCAGGACACAAAAACAACACACACAACCAGATTTATTTTAATGAAGTCTAGGTCTACTGTTGGGTCTAGATGTCACTTATGTGATTCATTTTAAAGGTAACTTTATTTATTGTTACTGTTAAACTAAAATCTCCAGCATGGGGAAATGGGATGACCTCGGATTTTCTTGACAGTGTCTGTGTGTGTTTGAGAAGGTGGAGTTAGTTGGGGGGGTTCAGGCGTGTGGGTGAGATTTGTGTGTGAGGTGCGTCTTGGCTGCGGTCTTTTACTACGGTTCTCGGAGAGTGCCAAGGGGTGTCGGTGTGACTTTCTCCCCCAGCCTGAGCTCCATCTGCTGGGCCACTGGGTCAGCTCTCCCCGGTCCTCTCTGCTGGCTCCCGGAGCAGCGCTGGGCTTGGGGCACGCTGACCTCAGATCAGCATGAAAGGTGAAGACCGGGGCAGCTCTCAGGATGCTGCAGCTTGTCTGGTCAAGGATCAGAGGAACTGCTTTCAAGACAGGCGTATGAGGAAATTAAATGTTTCTATAAATCGAAACAAGCCTTTTTGTCAGCAACAAACTTTACTGAGATTTTATGTGCATGATCAAAAATGATTAACCTCCTTTACGCCAATACCACTGGAAAAAGGCAAGTAGAACCAGGTGCATTTTGAAGTCACTTGTGTGGACTAACTATGAACACACCATCTCCACTGTGAGACATGGTAGTGGCAGCATCATGTTGTTCGGATGCTTTTCTTTATCAGGACATGAAATCTGATCAGAGTCTATAGATTAATGGATGAAAACTGAATTCACTTAGCGAGAATTATAAACTGCTCTTGATGGCTCGATTACTTTGTGTGGTGTTATCATATCTAATCTAATGAAAACACCTTGAAATTTGTCCTGGTAACGTGTCAAAATGTGAAAAAGACAATGTGCAAAATTATCATTTGCAGATTCCAAATATAACCTTTTATGAAGAACAAATATATGCACAGCGTCAAGTGCAGTCATTGAGTGCAGCTGCAGTGTCTTTTTTATTTTTATTGTCTACCTATTTTGAATAAATTCTAATTGTGCATCGGTGTGTGTACGTATCTGCTATCCGTGTTGGTATTAATGTTATGTTTTAACAATACACATCTATTTACCTGGGTGGCAAATAAAAAGAAAGAAACCCCGCTACACAGATGTCTCCTTTGATGATTATGCCTTTGTGCGGCCTTGGCAGGAACACACACACACAGGCGCACACGGTGTCTCTTGATCCTTGCAGGATAAGATCTGGCCTGAAGCAGTCTTAACTGCTGGTAGGAACGCAGCCAGAAGTCCTGGAGCATCTTTCACAGGAGAGAGAGAGAGAGAGAGAGAGAGACAGCAGCCCTAACTGTTGGGGGAAAATACACATCACTTATGGCTTTTACTTGATGCTTTGCTCCAGCGTTTGTAGCTTTTTCGTTGCTGAAGCAAGTTATTATTGTCAATTATGTTGACAGAAGGTCCATATTCTGCAGCTAAAAAGTCAAACTTTGAAAAACAACTTAAAATGCTCAGCATGAATAAAGTACAACCTGACCAAAAACATTAATGTTTTTACTCTTTCTGTGACTTTCCCTCTGTCTGACTCCCACAACAGTTCCAAGAAATACCAACAGCAGTGAGATCATTAACTTGCTGTTTACGTGATCAGTGTTGTTTCAGGTGCTCTGACTGTCTGGTCTCCTCCTGTCTGTCCAGCTCCGATGCTTTACTGCTGACTTAGACTCTGCGGGTGTCGGACCATTCTGTGTTTTACATTGATGGTTATCTGCCTCTCCTCTTTCCACTCCCGCTACCCTGTGCACAGTCGCTGCTGAGCTGCCATCCAGCAGGAATTGGCCGTCACACAGCTCTCAACATCCCAGAGTGTGTTTCAGAGGAGGCCAGATCTCTGCTGGAGCAGGTGAGAGGGAACACCTACAACAAAACGAGGGTTTCCCAACTCTAATAATTGATTTTACTTTTAGTTTGTTCTTTGTGGGGAAATGTTGAATCTATATTCAATACTTCATTAGGCACAAATGTTCAGTTGCTTAATACAAATAGCAAATCAGTCAAGATTAATGGTGAAAAAACATGGCATGGTTGTTGGTAGTATACGAGAATTTCCAAAACAGGAATGCGCTGGGATTTTTTTCATTTAATCATCTTTCAGGTTTATATGGAGAATGGTTGGAAAAAGAGAAAACAATCACTTAACTGCAGTTTTTGGATAAAAATGCCTTCAAAGAAAAATGGGCAGACTGGTTCATGGAAAAAAGGCAACAGTAGCTCAAATAAACACTCCTTACAACCAGGGAATTATCCCCAAAATTGGATTTGAAAAATGTTGCCTAGTTCAAAGACTTTTGATTTTGAGTACACCATTTGGATGCTGTGTTAAATAACCTGAAAAAAAACAAAAAAAAAACATGCACCGACCACCAACAGCAGCTCTGGCACAGTTCCTGACTGAGGATAATTTCAACACAATAACCTCCTTGAATATCATCCTATAATATAATTCCTAGGGCCAGGACCTTGACACATTCATTTCAATTAATTAATTACATAAATTTTAATACTAAAAATTTTATGTAATGAATCACTTTTTCTTTGACTTGCAATTTACAAGGGATATGGCTGGTACTGTTGTATTTGTGTATTTCTGGAAAGCCCATAAATCTGACACAAGCGATTTTTGCAAACAGTCTTGCAAAGCATGTTGTAGTAAGCAGAGACATCTTCAACATCGGTGTCCACAGTTCACATTTCTCAAGAAGTATTTTTTTAAAGAATTTACGTAAATGATCAGAGGTTTCTGAAACACTTCAAAGCTGAACAGGAATAATAGCTTTTTGCACCAATCTGATGGATGAATAATCTAAATAATAGATCTAAAACAATGCAGAGTGTAACCTGGCACCAGCAAACTATGTAATGACGGGCCTAGTGAGTTATTATTGTCAAATCTCGCTCCTCGTCATATTTTGGTTGTTTAGCTTAATATTATTTTCTGCTTAGAAAACAGACTAGCATTGCTGATATACATTTTTTATTTCTATGAAACAAGTGCTTTTTCTTAATTACATTAAAATAAAAAAAAATATATTTAAGCTTAATATGATTACAACTAAGGAATGGTGTGGAATGCTTTTTGTATGAAAACAAAAAACAGGGTTTAATGACTACCTTAAATGATCATCAGTGTATCAATGTTTCCAGACAGATTAAGGCAGATAATGAAACAGTCTCCTCTTGATGGATATGTCCTTAATAATGTTGCTGGCACCATGCTGATGTCTTGAAGCTAATTGCAAATCCTCAGAACTGCTAATCTTTAGATGTACATTAATGTGGTTAGCTTGGATTTCCCTCTGCTTAATGCATAATAAATCTGACAGAAATGATGCGTGGTTGAGCCATGAAGGTGAATTTCTTGTATATTACTTGCTGAAATTGTGTATTTTTCCTTATTACATTTAACTTCCTTTGCCAATTACTATCTAAATGCTGTTTTCTGTTTGTTTGTTGTAATCCAGTTACTCCAGTATAACCCAATGGAGAGACTGGGAGCTGGCGTGGGAGGAGTTGATGACATTAAATCCCACCCCTTCTTTGCCACTGTGGACTGGGCCAAATAGATGCACAGCCAGACATTCAAATCCCCACATGCTACGGTGGATAGTGGGGGGTTTTTTCTACACATCCTTGTGAAAATGTCAGGTTTTTTTATGAATACAAATGAAACCATGATGAATTGTTTCAAACTCTTTCCACCTTTAATGTAACAAGTATGCTGCACAATTTAACTATAAAACAAATGTGCTTGAGGGAAACATGTAAAAGAAGAAAAAGTTGACCAAATGTGGATGCCCTTAAATTAATGTTAAAACATGGTTTAATTCAGTATTCGTTTTTTAGTTTGAGACTTATAGCCTGCTATATCTTAACTTAATATTTGCCTCCTTTACTCTCCAAAAGTTACCCAAATGTGTCAGATTCAGATGACATATTTCATCTACAGGAGGTCTACTAGAAACCTCAAAGACTTTCTGTCAGATGACTTTCTGAGCTCTTTGATTTCTGAAAATCAGAAATCTTAATTCTCCTCTGTTAATACCAGAGGAGAATTAAGATAATTGTTTTGTGAATTACATTGAGGGAAAAAAATCATGCAGGAAAACAAAACCTTGCTTCATCTTCTGCTTTATAGCAGAAAGACTGTAGACATCTAAGCCCAGAGGATGGTGTTTCTACCACCATGTTTTAATTTGGGTGTTACGATCTTTAGAAATGCTCCATGTGTTTTGTACCAAACATAAATATATTTAAGTTGTATTTAACTTATTCTTCTCCTTCTACAAGGTCTGGCTAAAACCTGACCTGACCTTTGAGAAGATTTTAGCCAGACCTTGAGATTTTCTTTCCAAGAATTGTCTTCTTTTTTTAACCACTATACTGCTCTGTCCAGACATATGGAGAGGTGATTGTTGTCAAAGGACAATTAGTATGAACCAGATTAAGGTTTCAGTCTTAGGTTCCCATCTTTGTTTAATGACTATTATAACTATGACATTATAGATAAAGCTGACGGGTCTTTTTTCCCCTTTTCCTGACTGATACCTTTGTATCAGTCAGGAAAATATGACTGATCTAAAATATGCAAAAGGGATAATAACAAGAATGACAGGAAAATAATTTTAAAACAGGAAATAAAGCTGAACTTTATTTTAGATTCACTATAACCGATGGCAGGCTTGTTTCAACAACGTATTAGTTTTATGTTTAACATCAAGTTGTTGCAGGTTTTTAGATTTTTTTTTACAGGTTTCCCTTAATAATTTTTTTTTTTTTCAATTGAATAATATTGGGTCTATGTCAGATTAACGGTGGAAAGACGACTGAAATTTATTTATTTATTTTTTTGCCATCAGAAAGAACTCCCATTTTATTGGGACTGTGTAGACTTTTTGCATCAACTGTAGAGTGAAATCAGATTCTACATTTCCTCACAAACCTTTAATCACTTTCGAAGTATCAGATCATGAGTGTAAAGTTTTCCCTCTTCACCTCATTGATTGTGAGTCGTTTTGTGCAGGGAACAGTGCAACGGTACCAGGTAATAATTCACTACAGTGCTGTTGCTTTTCCACTCCTCACTCAGTCCCACAATATCTTGACTACATTAACTGTGTCAGGAAGACATCATTATTGACAGAGGCTTATATAATCATCCCATTTATTGTTTCTTATTTCTCAAGGAGCTCACAGACTAACTGACGAGAAACTGTGCGGCTGATTTAAAAACCGAAGTCTAAAAACCAGCCTAAGAACAGGGACTCTATGCAAAGGTGCATAAGCAAAATACTCAGAGAAAGTCAATGTTTGTTGTTGAATTTCATTATTTAATAGATTAGTGCAGAGAAAAGTCTCAGGAGTAGAGTCATCTCTGTGCAGAAATCTGAGAAAGCCTCAAGCGCATATTTGTAAACGGATCTTTTACAGTTCGAAGATATTTTTATGACTCTCAGAGAAAAATCTCTGCCCTTTGCTCTTTACCCTGAATTTTGTGCATGTTGAATTAGAATCACTGTAATATATTTAAAGCAATGAAAAGTCTGCAGAATCATAAATGGCTTTTGTCTTGTAAAAATATCTTTTTAAGAATGCTGTGTTCGGTAAATGTAAACATGGAAAAATCTTGATCATGTTCAACTTTGTCAATCACTTGCCAGTCAAAATCTCAATGTGAGACACTGGAGTAACACATTTACCAATTTGCCACAAAGGTTTAAATAAGATTTTGATTTCTACTGTGGCTGGTTTACATTTTTCTAGTTGCAGACCTTACCATGTATCACTTCTGTGTCATTATGAGTTGATTCTCAAAATAGTGGAATCAGAAACATGTCTCCACTGTAAATATGACTCTCCTGCTCTTCACTAAACATGGTGAAATATATTGTAAGTTGCTAGCTTTAATAACAGGGTTTTTTTAATAGAAACATTGTTGCTGCTAATTTTTATTATTATTATTATTATGCCCCCTTTTGTCCGTGCTCTGTGTTGTGTCAGTGCATTTTGGAGAACAATAAACCATACCTGGATGACTTCAGTGATCACTGGTGGTTCTTCTTGAGTAGACACACTGTGTGTGTGCATGTGTGGGTGTGTTTTGTTTGTTTTCAGGCTACAACTTGTCTTATTCGCTGCAGATGATGCTCCTAGAAAGCTGCTGTCACTCCAGCTGATCATCACATCGGCCGTAATGTGAGCTGAAGAGCACTGTAGTTTGTACCCAGCAGTCAAATGATGCCTCTGGGACTCGGTTAGTGTTTTTCTGCTTTAATTTATTTACCTGCTGATTTGTGTGTTACTAAAAGCTATTATAAATGGAGAATACAACCAGGTATACTTAGTTGCACCTGAATAGAATTCAGAAGTCTTCAATAATTTGTCTCTTAATGTTGATCATTGTTGTTTCTCAAAAAATTTGTCAATTACATCAAACATTAAAAAATGATTCCTAATACGTAAGACAGTCATGGGGAAACTACTGACTTGACATTTGCTCATCAGACAGCCATCCTCAATGAGCACAAGCCATACCATGCCACTGCTAAAAAATGTTGGGCTTTCAGAGAGCTGTTTTCAAAAGATGTTAATGGAAGGTTAAGTGAAAGGAAAAAGTGTGGCATAGAAAGTGAGCGTATATAGAACAAACAGGGTTCACTGCAGCCTTGAGAGAATTGTGATGCAATGTCCTTTCAAGACTGTGGGCTGGAACTGGAGTCGGTGTTGTAACAGCCACCACACAGACTTATACAGTACATGACCTACAACTGTTGAATTTTTTTAATTGCCTCTGAATCAAAATCAACTGGACTTTTCTCAGTGGTCTAAAGGCCTCTTTCAGATGAGCATATGTTTTTTTTCTTAAATCAAGGTCCTGGTGGCTGGAACAGTGGAAAGGCGCAGAATTCAAGTTGCTTTGGATCCAAGCTAAAGTTTCCACAGTAAGTGATGATTTTTAGTTTTTATTATGGTGTTTGCCAAATGTGTGTTATTAATTCAGAAGTTGGCGCAGCCATCAATCAAATGATGAAGCACTTTATGGCTCTCTGCTTACAAGCTTTATGGAGATGCTGATTTTGTCATTAAACCTATACTTGGTTTAATAACAATGCTGTTACTGTAACTGCACTTAATTGGTGAAGAAACCTGACTTAAACCTTACGGAGAATCTATTGGCTATTGTCAAGAGGAAGATAAGAGACATCAGGCATAAAATTTATTCATAAGGAGCCTGTCTAAGGCTCCTTTTCAGTAGGCTGACATCTGTGGGTTTTTTTATAGGTGTTATAAATCGAATTATTAAAATTGCAGTACTTTTCAATTGTTTTATAATTCATACAAACCTACATAGATGTCTGCAACATAAACATCTTCCTTGAGTAATTTTGATTATTTTGTATTTAAAATGTTTCTATTTATTAATTAATTAAGCTTTTAACAAAAAAAACTGAAAAAGCTAAGATTATACTCGCTGCTTCTATAGGACCTAGGACAGGAAGTAGCAGCTTGGTTACCCCCACCCCCAATCCTCCCTTTAAATGTGTTTGATTAAGTCATGATCCCCAAGCATGACTGCCTTAATTGAAGCCAGGGTCTTCTCGGTTTGCTTGTCGGGAGCATGTGGGTCTGTCACACAATGCCAAAGAAAGACATCAGCCAGAACCGTAGACAAGTAATTGTTACTTCTGGAGAGCACTGTGAGGTCATTTCCAGACAATCTGTGCAGTACACTGACTGATCCAATCTTCCCAGGAAAAACAGATTAGGGGAGATTTCAACCTAAGATCTGATCTTAAAACTCTCAGAAATACCCAAAAGTGTGAGAGCTTTTCAGACTGAGTTTTAGGCACCGTTTAAATAACATAAAAGTAATCTGATTCACAATGATCAGTGTTGGCAAGTCAAAGTTGAGACTTTTCTAGGACTCTTTTCAGACTAATACAATTTAATAACATTCTTAACAACTTACATTTAACTTACTGGATACCTTGAAGTAAGAGAATTCCACAACAAATGAGGTTGCAGTGAAGTCCATTTTAGGATTGCAGCTCTTCTGCTGGCTCTGAAAAATTCGCTTTATGACTTATTGCATGGTGGAGTTTGTAGTTTTGTCCTAACTTCAACACCCAAAGTCCTCAGCCAGAACTACAAGTTATGGAACAAATAAATGAATGCCACCATTACATTTCACAAAAACAATCTTAAAAGCAATGGATGAAAATTCAAATGTAACTACAGGTGAGCCAGCATCGAGATTCTGGGCGTATTTAGGAGTTCTTTAGGCCTAAAATTAGGAGCATTAATTTTAGACTCCGCAGAAACCCTGTAAATTGTTTTACAGCATCTCACCAGATGGGGTCTTAAAACTGTTACAGATCCCATTTTCAGCCACTTTGGTTGCATACATCATAATTTTTCCCTGTTCTCTCTATCAAATTTGCCGTTAATAAAAATTTAAAATGTAGCATCAGTCATGATTTTTGAAAATAAAAATTAAATTCACTCAAATTAATTAATCTCAATCAACACCCTGAAATCAAGATGAAAAATAGTTTCTCTACAAAACTTCATGAAATTTCAGTAACTTCCCAGTAATTTTATGAGATGGATTTCACTGAATGTGAACTTGTTCCTTCTCTGTCTCTTCTACCTGAAATGACACATTTATACACTCACAGGTGGAGTTGTTAGCTATGTCGCAGCGTATTCCTTTGTGTCAGCTTTACGGCCATGGGGGTCAAGAGTGTGAGCTGATTAGTGCTTGTCACAAGACCTGTCTCACATTACACACACTCTCGGGGCGAGAGGTTCACTTCAGCTCTCTGCAGATAGCTGTCAATCTTACTCAGTCTGGATGTGCCTTCGGTGAGTTCATGGAGGCTGCAGGAATTCCTCTGAGCACATTTTATGATCTTCATAAAGACTACATTTAATTCATTCTCTGATAATGTGTGGTTTAGGGTTAAAAGATTTAGAGCTGTTCTATATGTTATAACACTTTTTGTAGCTTATAGGATGAGAAAAGTGGATGGTCAAGTAACCGTTTTAAATGTGGACATATTTTTAGGAGTGTCTTCCATGTTGTGCGATTATAAGTCATTCTTTTTTTGTTAAATTTAGAAAAAGTATTTTCCCATTTGTCTGCTGATGTCATCTTTAAAATTAGTAAATGCTAGTTTGAGAAGATGATGTGACTAAAATACATCGTCCTGAATCCTAAAACTCTCTTTAAAACTGCTTGAGTCTTTTTATTGTTCCCCTCCTTCCTCAGAGAATCAAGGTGCCTGAGCGTGAGTTGTGTCTTTTTGTGTGGAACCCAAAGATATGGGCTCCACACATCTCTTTTATCTTCTGTCTGGTCAGAGGGAAGATAAAGAGGACATGCCAAGGACTTCCATGATGCAACATGGGCCTCACTTTCTGAGCCCTGCAAACATCAGCAGGGCCTGCAGGCTGAATTGACCCCTGAACCCCTTCTGAAACTTCCCGATGCCCCCTTCCTCTCTGGTTCTCTCTCTCTCTGGTCTTTTCCCACCTCCGTCTCCCCTTAAATGCAACTCCCCAACGCTTTCATGCAGAGGCACCAGTGAGCGCGGAGCAGCCAAATGGCCTGCCCTCTGCTTCATATTGCTGGTGGTCAGGTTTTGTTTTTTGTCTTTTACGGTTTGACTTTCATTCACAAAGTCCAGGAGGACTCAGATAGCCCAGGGACAGACACACACATGCACCCCCCCCCTCACACACACACACGTACACTTGCACCAAGCTGAAGAGTTTCGCTCTGAAACCTCGGGCATCTTCTCCAGCTTCTGTCAGAGCCATGATGTCATTATTAGGAGACACAATGCCTCTTCATCATCCCCTATTCACACAGTCTCTCTCACACACTCACCCTTACCACAGAACAGGCAAACACACACACATAAGCTCTATGGTCAAACACATCAGGACCAGCAAAGAGCTAGACACAGGTGAACAGTGGTCTGAAAAAGGTAAAAACAAGCGCAGGTACATTAACCTTTTGGATTCACTATTTCCTATTTCCTATCAGTGAATCTTTAATTTGAAGGAAGCATGTATGCAAGATAAGTCCCAAAGGCATGAGAGGCCCTTTAATACTCTTAAAGTCTTTATATAAACAGACACAACTTAATATCATATAAACATTTATGGATTTTATAAGTAAGTCCTTTAGGGAACTGAAAACGATCCAATTAAATCAATGAACCTCAGAGTAAAATAGGCCTCTCATTTAAGTATTGTGTGATGGTCTTTACTGAGTTTGATAATTTAACTTCTGACAAAAATAAATAAATAAAAATGTTTTAAGGAGAACACGGAACATGCCACTATAATTGATTTAAAGCTACAGACACAAAAATATAGTTTTATAATAAATATATTTTGAGCAGAATTGTGCAACTATGAGAAATTAACTTAATTTTTTGTACTTTACAGGTCAATGCTTTACAATTATTTTTGCCATGCACTTTGATATGTTAATCTATCCATTATAATCCCAATTAAAAATACATTGAGTTTTATTGTTGTAATGTCACAAAATGTGGAAAAGATCAAGGGTTGTTAACACTTCTGCACATCTCTATAACACTTGTATTAAACCATAATATGGCCAGTGATCCTGCTATACATTATAAAGAAGACGTAATTTCAAAATATAAGAAAATATTAAAATGTTTGCTCTGGTGCAACAACAGTAATTGAGCGGATTTGGCCCTACGACTCTAGAGAGCTTTCAGATATGTTTAAAAGCTATTCCCAGTTAATGATAGGTAAGGTCTCTGGAGGTAAAATTAAAGGTCTAACTAAATCTCCTCCTGGTCTGACTTTAATTAACTGCTGTTACTCTATGTGTTAACGTAGGTTCACTGCTCTTCTGCCTTAAGGCTGTGTCAGGTTTTAATCTGATCAGATGGCACAAAGCAGCTCTGTCTCTTGACTTAGCTCCTTTTGTTGGATGGAACATGTAAAGCACTCCTCTTGTAATAAGGTTACCATGCTAAATACTTCATCTGTCAGCTTACAATCCATTTCTCATTGCTGTTTCAGCCACAGATTAACTATAAATTGATCATAATGTCAGAGTGATCTTTGGAACAGATCACCCAGTTTGTCCCTCCTCCTGCAGTGGTCCTTCGTTAGCCGTATGGAGACTGAATGTGATCTGATCTTTGCCTCAAGACAACACGGCAGGTTCACTGATAGGCCACTTGAAAGTTGTTTCTTTTGTAAGGCAAACTAGTCTCTAAAGTTTGTGAAATAACCCTAAATAAAACTTTTTCCATTGTCATGCAGTTGGAAATCTGTTAGATTGAGAATAATAGTATTGATAGGTACGATTAACTGCGTTTTTTTCTAAAAAGTAATTTTGTTTTCACAAGTGCTTGATACACAAACCTAATTGATTCTGATGAGTGATTAAATAAACCTCCAAATTAAGTTGGTGCAATTAAACATAATATAACACATAAATTGATATGGAGGAGGAAATACCTCACTTTGGCCACAATTCAGACAAATTTCAGGGCCCAAATGATGTCTGTTAATCCCACAGTGTCACAGACAATAATGAGAAATCTGCTTTTTTATCACACAAGGGATATGGCAGCCCAACCAGAAAAGATAATATAGACCTCTAATCCTAATCCTTGGAATAAATTATTCGAAAGTTTCCTGAAATAATTGTGTATTTTTGCTTTGGTTTGCATTTCTGTGTCTAGCATGTGTTGCAGAAGTACTCAGCCTTTTAACGCATTTTCTCCCACTATGACCATTATTGTCAATGGCTTTTATGTGACAGATCAATACATATCAGTAAATAATGTTCTCATGGTAGGAGGATACATGACTTTCAAAGCAGTTTACTAAAATAAATCTGAATTTATTTTAGAGGTGTAGCTGGAATAGTCATTGTTGCAAGGTTAGAAATGATAGGAACACGGATGGAGCACATTGTAGGCAATTTTGGAAGAAAACCTGTAAGAGGATGTAAAAAAATTTGAGATTTTAAAGGAGGTTCAATTAACCTAGAGCTGGAGTTAATTTGAAAAGAAGATTGGACAAAAATTTTGTTATATTAAAGTGATTGAAAAACACTTACGGTAGACCTTTACAGCAAAAGGTGGTGCTACAAAGCATTGTCCCTGGGGAGACTCTTTTTATTCCTATAGTCACGCACTTTTGGTTTTTGTGTTGGTGTATTATATACAGTACAAATCAAAAAAAAAAAAAAATTCTTGGGGTATTTTTAAGGCAATTTCTTCTTAGAATGACATAAAGACAGGAAACAGTAGCCGTTTAAGTCTGGACTAAATGCCTGCCAACCCTTGGAGATCTCTCAATGTGCTTCAAGTCATATTACCCAGGGTGTCTTACTGCATAAAGTCGCCTCTTTATACCTCAACTTGAAGTGCCAGTTATTTTCCCTGCTTTGAGCAATGTTCTACCTCACCTTCCCCGCCACATTGCATTTAAGGGTCTCTTTATATAACCCACATGCCTGTGTGTGAGTCATGGTAGAAGAGGCTCAGATGGTAAAGGAGTCCCAACCAGGGCCCAAAAGATGTGTCACTAGTAATACCTCCCCGCAGGCCCGAGGTGTCTCCTTTTGTTGTGCTCTTGGCCCCAATGATTTGTGTGGAAAGGCAGTGTGGCACGGCTCAGGCATGCCGTTAGCGGCTCACTAACATAGCATTAGCTCTGCGGTCATCTCAGTGGGTCCTTGCTGTCTCGAATATTTCCTCACGCTTGACTACACCCCACCTTCTGTGGCTTCACACCACTTGTTCGCCACAGACCGCCTCTGTCATAAGATCACCCTCCTCTCACTAATTTCCTATGATCATGTCTCCTTCATACCCTTTCCTACTTACTTTTGTGCTTTACCAAAGGATGCCACCAGATCACTTTCTCCTCTCAGTGTGCTTGGGGTTGCCAATTGCAACCTGGGGGGCAACGCTTGTTAAGGAGGAGACATTGCTGGGAATGCAACTCAAATGCTGTGCTTGGAGCTATACTTTGGACGCTTGTTTGTCTGCTCCTCCAAGGGGCAAGTCTTCCTGGCAATGATACACATTCTCTTACTGGATTCACACACAGACACACACACAGTTCAAGTTAAAGTACCAGCCAGATGACATCTCAGTCACCCTGAGGGGAAAGAGCAAAGGAGGATATTTAGAGGGGGTGGCAAGAGTGGTTGGGGTGAGAAAAGGGACAGCAGATTAAGGGAGGTAGATGACGTCTCAGATTTATACACTGGGGGCAATAGGTGGAAAAAAGGGGGAAACAGAGGGGTTTGAGAAACATGGATGGGAGAAGGCACAAGGGGGAAGAAGAGATTAACCAAAGAAGGAACCAGGTGGGGTGCCTTCATCTGCCTGAGGCTAGAAAGAAGTGGTAGTACGTCAGTGATGAGTGACAGGGGCAAAGAGGAATATAGACCAGCTTTGGGACACGAAGAACTGAGGCCGCAGAGTTTAATGGACATCACGATTTCAAGGCGTCTAAGGTAAAAGTAGAGAGCAACATCTGACAGAGAGGTGGGAAGAGAGTAGAAGGGGGGAGCAGAGTGAGGTTAAGCAGGGCAGAGAGCGGTGTTCTTGAGGGGGTGTGGAGGATCCTTGGAGTCCTGGCACCTTATGGCATGGCCTGCAGTCAAACAGATGCTGCAGGCCTTGCCAGCCTTGAGCAGGGCACAAATGAGACCATTAGTAGCACAGGAGGAACGTGCCTTGTCTTACAGAGCAGTGAGGGAGCATGTGTGTGTGTGTGCAGACCTGTCTTTCAAAGAAAAAAAGAACATGATCTGTTTGTTGATAATATGCTAATGCTTCCAATTTTCTTCAGTTAATTGTACTCAAAGTGGAAATTGTGATGTCCTGGCTCCCAACTGCCATCAGCTTTTAGAAGGTTCTTGCTCACTGAGTACACATATACAATGACTAGGAATTTATTGATATCCACTTTTTCACATTTTTGCAATGTTATCAATAAAATTCTATGAATTTTGCTGGAATGTTGCGTTGGAATGCTGCATTCCACTTCCATTAAGTGCATTAATGGAAGGAGAATTATAAGAACTGTTTTACAAGTAAAACAATAAAATGGGTACTGTTCCTTGGTATTTGGCTCCCATGAGTCAGTACTTTGTAGAACTACCCTTTGCTACAGTTCCAACTGCAAGTATTTTGGGGCATCTCTCTATCAGCCTTGGTCATCTAGATATGTCAGGTTTTGCACATTCTTTGCAAAATAGATCAGGTTAGTCTGAAAGAGTTGCTGAACATGATTTTTCACTTTGACAGAGTCAAAATTGGATGCAGGTCTATACTTTAACTGGGTCATTGTAACATCTGAATATGCTTTGATCTCAACCAGTCCACTGTAGCTCAGACTGTAAGGTCTTAAGCCTGATGAAAGGTGAATTTCCACCCCCTGTCTTCTCACAGCATAATATTTTCAGTGAAAATTGTGTGCAAATTTCTAAAGTGTTTGAAAGAAGACAGTGAACAGGACACCGTGTGCAAACCTTTATTCATAACAAGTCTACCATATGACTTTGTCTTCATTTTGCTGTTTGTCCACTGATGTTTTCAAAAAAATATGTTAGGACTATATTTTATAAATGGCAGTTGGTTGCACTGAACTTTATTAGGGGTATCAGAGTAAAAGGGAGCTTAATACAAATGCATCCAGATTTACAAATAATATATCGTTAAAGTTCATGTTTAAATTATGAGTTACTTTTGATGGTTAATCCACTAAAAACTCCATAAATATCTTGAAATTTATGATTGAACAGAACAAAATGTGTAAAAGTTCAAGGGGTATGAACACTTTTGCAATGCACATACTTTCAAATAAATATACCTTTGGTACATCCCATCTAGATTTTCACATCTTTCCAAATAACACTGGTACGCTTGAAGGAGGTAGAAAAGCCAGGAAAAAAAAGGATCCTGAAGAATCTACGCCTCTGTTTTGGAAAATACTGACTCTAGTGGGTGGAAGCATGAAGTAAGTGGAAGAAGAGCAGCACCAACTCTCTCCTCACTGTCTATTTTCTCTCTTCCATTTCTATTTTTTCAAGTGTAAGTGATAATATCCCCCCCTTTTTCTACCTCTCACTGGCTTGAGTGATTTTGCTAAGGCGGTGTGTTCAAGTGTGTGTGTATGTGTGTGAGCGTCTCGCATTAGCCTTTTTCCATTAAAGCAATTTCGCCACCCATTGTATTCCTGAAGAGGACCTGGGAAGTCACTAATGGTGCCTTGCGTCCACCCTTGCACGTTAGCACACACACCGGCGGTGCACGCACACAGCAGAACATCTCAAAACGTGTGCTATCATCACCTGTCGCCTGATTGCTGTAAAACACACACATTAGCATAGAATGAGACACATTATCACTCCTGATTATGGGACGCTAAGAGGTTTCACAGGGAAAAAAAAGACCTCACACCTTTTCTCCACAATGCCCGCTGCTAGTGAGATAAATGCATGTTGTCCAACATCTCTGATGCGGCTGAAACAGCCTGAAGACTCTGCTGATGGATTTAATGGCCTCTTGTTGTTCATGTTCATAACTGCTCAGATTTGTCATGTCAATACTAATTTTTTCAAATCCAGACAGTGCTGTGATCCAGGTGCCACTATGAAAAACATGTACTTTGTATGTTTTTGCTGTGTTGAAAGTGGAGAGAAAAGCACCTGGTTGGTGGTGATTTCAATAGGTATTTTAGTGGGATCAAATCAAAGCAGAGACAGAGAAGGCCCAGACATAATGAACACATCTGCTGTAAAAAAAGATGGTATATGCCCAGCAGGTGGCCTCGTCTTCTCCTGCTTTATGAGTGCAGAAAGTGTTGGCTATCCTGTCCTAAGTAGACGATTTAGGTAAGATAAACATTTCGGCAAACCAAGAAATCATCTGCATAGAGTGTGACAGTAGCTCACCTCGTCAAACTCCACAATTTATTGAATCTGGTCAAGATTTCTTTCCATTTGTGGAAATGGAGGAATGCACGTGTACATGATATGCTAATTCATTTTATAA
The DNA here is from genome assembly GCA_903067065.1 of Brachyrhaphis terrabensis. Classification (NCBI taxonomy): domain Eukaryota; kingdom Metazoa; phylum Chordata; class Actinopteri; order Cyprinodontiformes; family Poeciliidae; genus Brachyrhaphis; species Brachyrhaphis terrabensis. Next base: position 16,185 of record CAEGAG010161078.1, read on the forward strand.
CAGTGTCACAGAATCTGAATTTATTTATCGTGGCAGTCAGAATGGCTACTCTTATCATATCAAATGCCTTGTGGGCATCAAGAGAGATGGTGATGCTCTGTTACATTTGGTGAGATCTGCATCTGAGACAAAGAATTTTGCTATGTATACTTACGAAATGTCTAAACCAAAGCAGAGAAAGTTGGGATATAGAAATAAAATCTCTTGTCAAGAAAGGACAACATATGTGGGACCTTTGCTTCTCCATCTTTATGAGTACAGGAAGTGTTGTTCTTGAACGGGACTTCTTGAAATAGTTTTTATTTTTGTGGAAAGCATGGAATTGAGACTATTGGCTTGGCTAGGCAAGATCATCTGTATAGATGGTCACATGATGATGTCACTCTGACGCTCTTAGTGTTCAGGTAATCTCTGATGCCACTTGCCAAAGGCCCCAAGGCTAGATTGAAATAGAAGGATGACAGTAGTGATGAAATCTTCTATTCCGTCAAGTAGTGTTGGTTGTGACCTCTTTACATTTAGAGAGAAGTAGAAAAATAGATTCTTACTCTGCCAGGTAAACCAAGTGATTGTCTGCAAAAAGATGACACGAGTCTCTACATTTCTGTCTGATTACTTTTGTATTGATGTGTTCCCTGATGCAGGTGTTTTTCAATGTAACCTTACGAACTAAGGCTATATTGAAAAGAGAGCGGGACAATGGCAAACTTAGCAACTCAGGAATTGTTATTTTATATAACAGTGTAAGTCTGTTGGTGAGTATGTAATATCTGTATACTTCCTACGACTGAATCTGTACTTTGAGCATGAAATTAAGAATTGTTCACCCTATCAATTTAAATTCTTTGTGGACATTGAGAGAGAATATTGTCGCTCTCTTACCTATGTGTTACTTTACTTATAAAGCATCTAGAATTTTAGGGATATTTTTAGTATTTTAGTGAGATTGATTAAAACAGAGACAGAGCAGACACTGTCTTAAACAAATATGTCATTAGAGATAAAAAAAAAAAAAACACCACAAGTAGACAGCCTCTTATTCCTTGTCTTAATGAGTACAGGAAGTGCTCTATCTCTCTTATATAGAAGATAGGTAGATAGTATGTAGAAGTGTTTGAAGAAATTATATAGAGAGAGTCTTTGCTCAACTAGTAGATCACCTTGGCAATCTCTGCAATTCTGGGTGATAGATCCAGATATACTTCCAATTCTTAGAATAAATGAGCAGGCTTGTTAATAAAAGTGTTCCCTAATCCAGTTTTTGTGGCGCAGTTAGAAATGACCACTCTTTCATACCAAGTGCCTAAAGAACATTCAAAGAATATTAATGTTCTTTTTTTGTCTTTGATGTTGTCTGCTTGTAAAATGGTAAGAATTTTGTAAATGTTTGAGGTATTTAAGTTAGATTACATCAAAGCAGAGAGGCAGCGGATATAGACTAAAAAGCAATAGCCTGAAGAGGTGACTGTGCACGGCGAACAGGTGGCGTCCTCTTCCCCATCTTGATGAGTTCAGGATGTGTTGGACATGTACAGCGGAGGTGGGAGACACTTGTTTGCAACAGAGGTCATCTCTTTCTCCTTTATGCACTGTTTTCTTTACTTCAGAGTTTCTAAAGATGTCCTGTCATGTTTGACAACCTACATTTAGTTCATGGGTGAAAGGTGAAAAGGAGGAAGGAGGGATGATGTTGGCTTCTATTTTCTTTTGTCTATCCGGTATTTTTTCAGACTGGAAATGAGGAAAGGTCTTGTCTGCATCCCGATTTAGCCAGGAAAGGTCACAAGGTAATGGGTGGGGGGAGACTGAGATGGGAATTCCCTTGCGTTTGAGTTTAGTTTAACTTGTGAAGAAAGGGGACTTTCCTGGCTGGCAGCAGATTTATGTCTGCAGAGACTGAACTTCATGATGTTAAAATAGAACCAGTGCTTTGTGAAAGAAGGCCTCTGGCTCATTTGGTCTTTTAGTACAGCCTTTACTGAAATGTATTTATTTACTTTGTAATCCAGGTTTAATTTAAACATTGCATTTCACACGAAGGCTCTGTTTAAGATGCTTTTAAGTTTAAGGCTTTTGTTTTTGGTATAAAATTATGTATTAAGAATCAGACATAATCATTATTAAGTACCCTTGTATTTCTTTGCATCTGATTTTTAGGCAAAAAAAATCTGATGCATATTTCAGGTCCTTAAACACTTTTAAGTTGGAAGAAAGTACAGTTATGAAATCAAAAATATTTACAGGAAGACAATTACATTAATATGTAATAATGCTACTTACAAGAAAGTAGCATTATTCCATTGAGATTACTGCAGTCTGCTTTATTTTATGTCCCTATTTCCCCATATCAATTCCTCACAACACCATCTAGTGAGAGCATCTTCCTCCTGTAGTAGGTCACCCTCCCATCTCGATGGAACCCTGCTACCTTGTTTCACAGTTGGTAGTTTTCTCAAGCTTAAAACTTTCCATCTTCCTCCAAATGTAACAGCTGTCTTCATAGCCCATTGGTAACATTTTGACCACAAGACAAAATCTACAGTATTTCTTCCTGGGTGCATCTGCAAACTGTAATTTGGCTTTCATGTATATTTTTAAATTATGACTTCTACCTCACAGATTGACCTTTTAGCCCCTTCGATTAAAACTAATGACACCCTCTTACCATCCTCAGACAGAATCTTTGCAAGGCCTTTAACTTTTATTTCATTATTCTTTAAATTCTGGAAACTCCTCTCAGTCACTTCATGTACTCCAGTTGTTAAAACAAAAAATATCCTAGAAACCCTCTATATAGACGGTCATGGTTAGAACATTTTACAGTTTTGAGGAACAAAACCAATGGAAGCTGGTGGATTAAACCATGAACACCATGTTGAGGTATTTTAAAAGCTAACACAAAGAGAGTTCAGATTTCTTTGGCACTAAGTGTCTTCATTTTCCAACCTGTCACCCAGCACACACACATGTTCACGCACACACACTTGTGGAGGTCTGTGATAATGACATAATTGTCCCAGAGCACACAACCATGCAAATGGGGAAGATGGTTTGTGTTGCCATCTGTAGGTCTGTGCCATCTATTTCCATTATTCTAATGCACTGCTACTTATGACCTGCTTTTACACGATTAGCAGTTAGCTAGAGAGAGGCGGTAAGCAGAGAGATGATCGGAGACAGATGGAATGTGTGGTGTTTGAGAGAACCATTTCCCCATCTGTAGTTGTCTAGGTTTAAAAAAAAAGTACCACAGAGGTCTAACTTTTTTGTGCTTGACATCTTTATTTTTCATCTCAGAAGAAAGTTGGAGCAAGTGAAGAAAAAGGTTAAACTACTCTTGTCTGTCCACACCTCTGATTCCGTCCTCTCCTCTATATTCTTCTCAGCATCTCTTCATCCCTCCATATTTTCAGTGTGTTTGTGTGTGTGTATATGTGTTTGATCTTGAGAGAATGGGCTGTTGATTCTGGTCTGTTCCTTGGCTCCCCATCTCGTGGTCTTGGCCCAGGTCTGATCCCTGTGATTGGATCGGAGGGCTTTTGTGGTGGCTGATGGGACAGAATTAAGCCAAGTGGCACACAACGAGCACGCTCCGTGGCGGGCAGATGGACGGAAAGTGAAAGAGCTGTGATTTCTCATTGTGTCCCACCATCTTTTGGGGTGTGTGTGATATCCCCAGAGCACATCTTCCGTCCAAGAGCTCTGTTCTCAAATCAGTGGCCACCGCTTCCTGAGTCCAGGGACACGCCTCTCCAAGATTTCATCTCCGTATCAGGCCACAACTGGGTTGTAAGCAGCTTAGCGAAGAATAATGTAGGGCAAGATATGGCTGCTCAGTTTTTGTTCAAGGCTCTGTCGACTCTGTCAGAACTGCGACTGATTCCAGAGAATTTCAGGACTATATAATTAAATATCCCATTTCTCTACATAGGTTTAAACTTCACATTTGTAGTTGGATTTATTATTTATAAGTTTTTGTTCTCTTTAAACCGAAAAATTAGGCATCTGTTAATTTTGTAAATCACGGCAAGAAACTTTTAAGTTCTTTAATCCTGTCTTGTGTGTGTGTGTGTGTGTATATATATATATATATATATATATATATATATGTATATATTGGGGTGTGTGTGAAATATTTGTGGGTATTTTTGTGATCAAAACAAACATTACATTTATCTAAAACAGAAGAAAAAAATTATAAACAATTGATTTTTTTTTCTTTTTACTCAATAGTGTGGCAGTATTAAGCTTCATGGAACCATTTCACCTGCGATTGCTCCAGCAATCCTTTCAGATACAAGCTTCTCACTTTTAAAGATGGACATTTTCTGCTTTGTAAAATAGTTCAGTCTGGATGGAGGGCATGAAGAACATGAAGAAAAATCTTCAAGTCTTGCCAGAGATTCTCAACTGGATGTTGTCTGGACTTGGATTGGACAAATTGGCACATGGATATGTTTTGCTCTACAACATTCCCTCTCCGTCAACTCTGACCAGCTTCCCTGTCCCTGGAAAAGAAGATAATTTGCACACCATGGCATTACCACTGCCATGTTTCACTGTGGGGGTCACATGTTCAGGATGATGTGCGCTGATGACGGATTGAACAGCTCTCTGAAAGATGTCTAAAGCTTAAGATAATGTTCTCTACATCTTTGTCTGTGTTCCTTGTTCTCATGATGCTGTTAGTTAACTAATATTATTGAAAACATTGCAATTGGTTTCTTGGGAATTTACGTAAGTGCATCGGAGTAATGGAGGCAAAATACAAATGCATGTCATACTTATTAGGTTTTTATTTATAAAAATGTTGAAAGCAGTTTATAATTTTTCTTTGACTTTAATTTTGTTGAATCTAAGTCCAGATTCAATGCAATGGATTTATTTTATCCAAATAAAATCCATTGGAGTGTGCAGCTGTAATTTGACAGAATGTGGAAAAATTCAAGAGGTATGAATACTTTTTCAAGGCACTGACGCTATGGGATTTGCATTCTAGAAAATGTGCCCAGCTGGTAATAACAAACTCATATGCTCTTGAGATTTGCAAAGTTAACAGATGCTCAAATTGTCTGTTTAAACATTTCCCAAACCCGATTACAAACACATAGAGGGGTTAAATGTCTGAGGCGGTAATAGTTTCCACCGATAATATTTAACCTCTTCCCTCTAACAGCACCCCTGCTGCCCAGCCCCTGCAGCTTAGCCTCAATGAGATTTACACCATGAAGTGTGTGTAGTAGTAATATGATTCACTCCATTTTACTATGCGTGTATACATGTGAATGAGTGAGTGTGTTTTGGGGAATTTTCCGATTAGAGCAGATTACTTACACCGATGTTAAAACAGGAATTAGTTCCCAATAAGAACTGCTTATAGGCCCATAAAACATCAAGGATAATCATTAGGCCAAGAGTAACATCACACATTTCATCACGTAAACATGTATTCTCTGCAGTACTCATGAAAAAATACCTCCATCATGAGGATTTTCAGGCTTTCCAATCCTTCGAAAATTTGAAAACTGGGTTGTCAGTGATTTGGAGCACTGTAAAATACCGAAAACTTATTTTCCCGGAAGTTTGGATCATTGCATATTTTTGCAGGAGGAAGAGACAGAAAAAAGTGATTATTAATGGCAACAGGGCTAACATGGCATCACCAGTAAAGGGCTGAGTGATCTACTTAGAAGGGTGATGGCAGGGCTGACCAGCAGCAGCCAGATAGATGCCTTAGCAGGCTGGCAGAGACCCAGACAACCCCTTTAAATCTGCTACTATGGCTAATCTCTAATCTGGAGATTTACTCTATCTGTTCCCTGTCTGTTTCTCTTTCTTTCTGTTTCCACGCCTCCAAATCTAAAAATGGAGCAATCTGTGAATATTTCAAAAATGCATTTATCCGTCCCCCTGAAATGTGTTATTAAAGACCATCTAATTCCCTCTACATCTCTCAGCTCTTTTAGCCCCACCCCAACAGACTCACACACACCCGCACACACAACCAGTGTTTTGCAGATGGCCACATAATGCACAATCAGCCAAACAAGACGGCTGATTTTGGGGAGGAATGTTGGACTCCCTTGCCTTTGGAGGGCATCCTTGGTGGACATCGCAAGCTAGAGACCATTACAAAGCTGGATGCAGTATGCCAGCACCAGCCACAACCAATCCCAAATCATCTTCTAACTGAACCAGGTTTGAGTCCAGGACTGCAGCAAGGATAAGCTTCCCTGCTTGAGACACAAACAAATTAAAATGTTTTTCACTTAGTGAATTGAGTTAATGAAATAAATTAACTTTTCAACACTATACAAAATTATTGAATGGAAATATAAACACCCAATAATGAATAAATAATGTGAGTAGGAATACAGCTGTTTTGTGAAGACCTCAGAGAAGATCCATCATCTGAGAATATAATCTGCAAGCCTACCAAGACATTAATCAGAAACAGCCAAGATGTCTATGGTAACAGTCAAACCACTGACTCTATTCATTCTGCATGTCACAAATCTGCTCTTTGTGGAAAAATAGCGGGAAGAATGCTGTTGAAATAAACACACAAGAAGTCACTTTTAAAGTTGGCCACAAGCCATGTAGGGGACACATTAAGAACTAGGGCAAAGTTCAGGCCTACATGCAAACTAGTGTTGGAACATTAACATTGCACATAATCCTTAACACATCTATACTGTTCTGAAACCCAGAGGCGAAAGCATCATGCTGTGCAGGGACAGGGAAGCTGGTCAAACTTGATGGGAAGATGGATGGAGATAAATGCTGGGCAGTCCTGGAGGAAAATGTGTAAGAGGCTACAAAAGACTTGAGCGCAGGATATAGGTTAATCTTCCAGCAAGAACACAAACATTGTGATGTGTTACAATGGCCCAGACACAGGCCAAATCTACAATAGATTCTTCTGAGAACCTGCAACAATACATAAAAGGTCATGTTCAGGGGTCCTGATCATCCAGTCAGACAGAGATTGAGGTAAATTGCTGAGAATAAGGGAAAAACATATGCAACGCTACCAATGACATACCTCCAAAGCATTGTAGTGAAAGTGGTAGGTATTTATTTAATGGGGCTGAAGCTAAATCCATTCCAAATATTTTTTTTTTGTAAAAAGAGTTAAAGTCGTATATAGTTTGCTGTTGGCCTATCACATAAATCCCCATAAAATACCCAGAGGTTTGTTGTTGCGTGACAAAGTGTGTAAAAGTTAAAAGGGTTTTGGAAGGCACTGTTGTTGGATCACAGATAGACACACTGTGTCCCATCAATTATCTGCATGATTACTTCACCATGCATCAAATAAAACGAGGAAACATTCCTCTTTCACAGAATTAATAATAAATCTATTAATAAATATTGCACTGATTTGGTTTGAATACATTTAAGAGCCATTCACTGCTAATAAAATCATCTTCCTCCCCGATGAATTCATTACATGGCAGTCTAGAAACTTGCATGATGAAGACATGATGTGCGATAATAATTAGGAGGTAGACAAAGACCTGCTGTTTAACATGGAAATTTATGCAGTCCCTTGTGTTTTCCACGCAACTAAATTCTTGCGTTTTCTTTTATATAGCGTGCTCGGGGTCTGGTCTTGATCACTTTATTTTCATTGTCCCTCCACTGAGTATCTGCAGCGTTCAATGACACTAATGTGGTGCAGGTCAAGAGAGGAAGGGTCCTTCCTAATACATATCTTCTTCTGAGCTGTTCTCTATCCGCGCTGCCAAAATAACAATGCCTCCCTTCCCTCTCTTGTTCCCGCTTCTTCATACTTAGACCCTCTCAGCAATTATGCCCAATCACAGGGCCTCAATAGGAAGCAACCAGGGCTTGTTTGTGCCTCTGCGGTCATTAAGAGCGAGGCGAAGAAAGGAATTAATGACTTAATTGAGGAGGAGAGAAAAAGGGGGAAATCACACAGACTCTGGGAGAGTATGAATGGGGCGCCTGGAACGCTCCTGGAGCAAGGGATTGTGGGATTGCTGAAGTGTGTCAAGATTTTGGTTGTCCTCCAGAGCAGATGGTGGCTTGTCGTTCGCATACCATCTATTCTCCTCTTTGTCAACCAGGAGCACCGTCTTTTGTCACCCCCCCCACCCACCCACCTTGGAAAAGTTCATGCAGAGAAACAAAAATGGAGTGGAAAATATTTTAAAACCACAGCACAACAAAACCGAAACATCTCTCTCCCCTCCCTGCTGGAAGTTTTGACCAAATCAAAAAGGATGTTGTTGTCTCAAGTATGGCAGTGCCAGGCTTGGCGCATTGCTATTCATTCCTGTCTAATGTGGCAGTGCCTCCCCACTGCCAAGCCTCCACTCCTGCTCCACAGACACCTGATTACTGTGGATAAACACACAGGAGGAGATCCCCTCTCTCCGCCACCCCCACCTCACAGCCGCCTCCTCTGCACCACCAACTGAGACTTAGGAGATACACTACCTCCAGGAAATTCTGGCTCGACTCACTCTCGCAATTACTCCTCCTGTCCAAGATTTCAAATGGATAAAGTAATCAGGAGGAAGCTGAAAACAGAGTGCAGACTTACTGTTTTTGTCTGCTGAAGAGAAAACATCAGCTATTGGACGGGCAAAGCAAAGTTAGGCTTCGGGGTCGGCAAGCTGACGATGGCAGGCTTTAATTGTCTCTTCTCTTTCATGTGTCCGGCTTCCTGGAAGCATTCCTTCTGTATTGAAAACACAACAGAGGCCCGTTTAGAGAGCGGCTTGCACCTTTTGCAGGGCTGAATAATTAATGCGTGCTAATGTTAACAATGTATTAGTTATTCAAATGTAATCCTTTTAGACAACAGAGCTGTTTACCCCCCATTACTCCCTCTGATCATCCTGTCCAGAAGGGAAGCCCATAAAGGGAAGAAAGCAAAGGAAGAGAGGAGACACCGGCCAAAACAACAAAGAAATGCTGCAGGATTAGCATGACAGAGAATACCAGCGCTTCACACATTAATACGCAACATGAACTATAGCCATAACCCTCCGGGGGCCCAATCCAATATGCATCTCCTCTACCTCCTTCTGTCTGTCTCCGTTCACACATCTCTGTGTTTTGGTCCTCTATCTCTTGTGTCCTTCACCGTCTTCTTTCCCACCCCTCTGCCCTTTCTCAGTAGACGTCTGAAGGGCCCTTCAGTGCAGAGGAGATGAGGACGGGTCTCACTGGGGCAGAGGCCAGTATGTGTGTGTGGGAGGGGTGGCACAGAAGGAAAGGAAAGAACTGTCTCTCTGTCTGGAGGATGGAAGAATGATTAGGAGTCTGAATGTTGGGAAAAGAGGGCCTCCCATTGATATATTAAGGACCAGGTTTGCTCTACTTGAGAGCTATAGTGCTCTATCTCAGGAGGTGAGACTGGAGAGCCAGGTCATGCATTAGCATGTGTTTTGTTGTTGGCTTCACCAGCCCAGAGTCCTGAGTTTGGGGGTTATGTTACAAGCTGAATGATATAAAAGAGGAAAAGTTCCACCATGTTGTCCATTG
>CAEGAG010161090.1:0-11423 GCA_903067065.1 Brachyrhaphis terrabensis
TTATTGTATATTTTCTAAAGCAAATTGTTGTCTACAGCCAGAACACTAAATGTAGTGAACATTCACACTATTGTGTTTTTAAGAGAAAAATAGTAATGTAAATAATTAAGCATAGCAGAGCACAGTATATATACTTAAGCTGCTTATTATGAAGTTCATCTCCTGTGTTGATGCTGTTGGAAAAATAAAACCACTTGTCAAATTGTTTCAGGGATAAATCGCTGTCTTATTATTAGAGATTACTGAAGCAGTCAGAGTCAAACAATGGCTTTATTTTAAAATATATATATACAGCTGTCTAATTTCTCTCTATAGAGCATTACGCATAGGGCTTCCAGTAGCGTTTCTGCAAGCAGTGGTAAACAAAGTAAATACATTTTTCAATTGTCCTGCTTATAACATGTCAAAAAATTAATTGCATTCAGACTGTAGTGTTTTTGCCTTTAAAATGAGTACCATAAATTATTATAATTAAATTTTATTGTGCCCTTTGTGGGACAATAAAGGCGGTTTCTATTTTATTCTAAAATAGTAAATCACGGTGTATATGCTTCATGTTTTTTACTGTGTAGATGTAAAGGTTGTGTCTTGTTTTATTTGTCGTATTGATACAATGGACAAAATACTTTAAAGCCAAAATTATCTTTTTTTGTTTGTTTGTTCTGTTGAGTATTTGCTGTAGCAACAGTCCTGACAAGCAGGTATCAAGTTAAACAGACAATCCAAGTGCCACTTACATCAATAAAGCTACAGTGTGTGATATATTATTAATAACTTTAATAGGAAGCCTGATTTTTAAATTCTTTATGATTAGGCTGCTTGGGTAAGCCGTGATCTTCTGGTACCTCTTAGAGCTGCTGGTTCAGCAGCTTGTCAAGCATGCAGTGGACACTGAAAGGTGATTCTTAATGTAAAACCTCTCTGGGACTAGCAGCCTTTTCTGTAGAAAGGTTCAACTTATGAAACTGCTTATCAGTAAATGTAAAACTTCCCTGTCAAGCCTTATTTCAAGCATGAAAATCAGGTCTGTAATCATGAATGACTGAAACCTTTTCCAAGTGTTATGTTTAGTTTTTATGGATTAATTAATGTTGAACATGAATATTTGCAGTCTAATCTTCATATTGTAATATTTGCTTTTATGTAGCCTAAAGTATTGGGAATTAATTAGGCCACAAATGTTGAAGTCATTGCAAAAATACAATAATAAAGGAATTAAATGTAGACATGCAGCTAAATGTTAACCTACTTAGCGTCAGGTTTCAGGCTGCTTGAGGCAGAAGGGGAATTTGTGTTACGTTCTTTCCCTTGGAGATGCGATCAAACATCCTCATAGCGCAGTTATAAAGTGTAAAGAACAGAAACGTTTACAACTGGGTGGTTGAGATATGCCCTGTTTACTCTGCCTTCTGCTTGCATCTGCACTGTGTTTTAGGGGCAATCAAAAAGTCTGCGTGTTTAATAATCAATTACTGCTTCAATGTTGATTTCTTGTAAAACGTTATTAATAAATGCCATCATTTCTAACAGTTAAACCGGTAACTGTTTAATCCTTTGAGTTGAGCTGTCCTGGTCCAACTACAAAAATTTTATTTGAAGAATGCTGTTAGTGTACAAATAAATCAGTGTACCAGATAATGAAAGCCATCCCAGCTGTGTGCTATTTAATAACATCCCATGTGGACTCAGCGTCACTCATTGTCATGAGAGAGAAAATTGAAGCCAATTTGACGCTAATCAGCAACAGATTTTCCTCTTTCTCTATCCTACTATCCCAAGAAATTCCCACGGGGGCTCATGGGTTGACCTGTACACCATCACATACCATTGTATAGTCGTCCAGTCACAGTAAAGAACAGCTGGTGACCAATTTCAGCCCTCGCAGGAACAAGTCATTCTTTCCTATGTAAGCACACGCCTCGGAGTGCACTCTGGCTGAGTAGCCTTGGTTGAATCACAATCTAGCATGAGTGTGGTTCATATGGGTAGTTTAAGGAGACTGAGGCAGAAGAGAAGGAGCTGATACAAACTGAAACACATGTAGGAGTTAATTTTTAGATTAGCTAATCAGAGAAAATAATTGCACATGCTAACTTCAGAGTGTTTTCAGTGTTTGTGATGGTGGGCCGCCCCCTCTGTGGCAGCGGGACCCCTGTTGCTGTTTCAGTATCGGACTGACTGTACATGCTGTGTGTGTGAGTGGGTCTTTCATCCGTAAGCGAAGCTGATGAGAGAGGCTCTGCATTAGGTATCTTGTTGTGCAAGCCGCTTGACTTTTGTAACAATGAGCAACGAGCTTTACTGGAAAAGTAAAAAGCTAATTTATCATAAAACTTTGTGTCTCCCCATCCACAAAAAATGTCGTGGAACAGTTTCTGCAAATATATAAACAGTGTAACATTTATTTTATGCTTTTCTTCAAATTTGAGAAGAAAAGGAATGAAGTGGTGTGAAGAGAGAAATAAAAAATAGGGCAGTATCAAAATAATCATAATTATTTTTGAAAGTGTCCCATTTGTGCTCTTAAATTGTTCTTACTTTGTTGAAATTAGATATCAATAATCAGAGAGAGGAGAAAGAAAGAGCCTTCTTAAAAGGAAAAAGAAGATGTAGCATTGGGAATAGAGTCCTAAAGCTGAAATCCCAGCCATATGTTTGTGATTGTCATTTATTGTCTCTGCCGTGGGAAAAACGAATGCGCCTTTTCACTGCCGCTGCAGCCTGAGCGGGGACTGGAGGAGGGAAACTCTTTACCTTACAGCGCTCCATGTTTACTTTTTACTGCATTGTCAAAATGCAAATGCACTGTTCCCTATAATGGTGCAATAAAATGTTTTTACTTAATATTTACAAATAAAGAATATATACATTTATACATTTTTTATGACAAATCATTTCCATAGAGATCACAGTGAAAATTAAACCACAATAAATAGAGGAATGTCCTTAAAAACAAAAATAATTATAACTCTATGGGCAGTGGTATTAAGCACTAGAATCAAAACCTGGACATAATTTATTTGTTTTGTTTGAGAAGGTTGTGAAATGAAAAGAATTTGAATTACGATCATTCAAATTCACAGTAAGACAAACCATAAATCTGACATTGAAGGTTTCAGATTGGAATCTTGAATTTATAAAAAAAAACAAACAAAAAAAACAGTTTATTTTAAGAAACTATTATTTTTGTAAACTAAAAATAATTATTTAAATTTTATTCACTGTTATTTTACACATTACACATAATGACCATAAAAAGCATATTTGACATGTGCCAAATGTATGTCTTCTCTATTTATATAACACATTTACATGCAAAAATAGGACAAAGATAAGTGAATATAATTTCTGCTATTTAAAATATATGTATATAAAAAGTTGAAGTTTTTGTGTTCTCCCTGGTTTCAGTTTTTTTGTGTGTGTGTGTTTGTCTATTTCTTCTCTGACTTAGAAAAACTTTCTCGCAAGTAAACAAATAATATATGTATTTTCTTTAAAGCTGTTTTTAATAAGTCAATCCTATGAGCCAGTGCACTCAGTTTTAGTTCAAAAAAGGTTGAACACACATGCTCAACTGTATGTCTTTATTCAAGACAGAATGAAATACTATAACTTATTAATCACACAGAAAGATAAATGAACATGTTTTCCTTTCGCTACATTCCTAAAAGACTCCCGTGTTTAAAGTTTCTGTCTCATCTTCTCAGGTTTCTAATGATTTCCCTTCACAGTGGACGCTGAGCAGGTCAGCTCTCTGGGTTCGGAGGAAGACGATGAGGTGGGCTTGTGGAGCCTGGAGCCCCAGGACTTCCACGAGAGCCTGGACAAGACGAGCCTGACACCCAGCGAGGTGACGGAGGAGCCCAGCAGCCCTGCCCACTCCACCCGGCCGCTCGGCCTCAGCCCTGGCAGCAGGATCTGCTGGGGCCAGGTGGAGCCAGAGGCCCCGGCTGAGGAGGACGCCACCTATGCGTCCGCCGACAGGGAGGGGGACCAAGAACCACTGAGGATGTACTGTAAGTCCTAAGCTGTAGCAAAATGGCTCTACTGTATGTGTAAACAAGTTAGTATTTTTCTGATGCAACAAAGAGCCATTCTCACCTTCATATCAACTCCTTTTGAAACCATGCCTTCCCTACGAGTTGTTGCTTTTTCACTTTTCTCTTTGAAAAGGCTTCTTTCTGAAAGCATGACAAAAGAACTCATCCCACACAAAGTCACCATATTTCCATGCATCAAAGAGGTGACGTTACGGTACTGAAATCAGCACTACACAACGTGAGGCTTTCTCTTTTATTTAGCACAGATCAAAGGCTCTCGCTCGGCTTGCCTACTAACAATCACTTAGCTCCCTCGCCTCGTGTGATTTAGTCCTGCCTGATGAAGGCGAAGCTGAGTTTTTACAACACTCAACCACATAGGCTCTTCCCTTCACCACATAAAAATGGCTCAAAATATGCCAACATCTGCAAACATTTGAAAAATCTTCCTCAAAGTCACCATGGGGAGAGTTGATTGGCTTGAGCCATGATAGGAGGCGCCCTTGCTTCTCCACGAACATCAGTGGCTTTGTCTCTCTGCCCGCCTGTCACTGCACTCAAGGGTACGAGTGAGAAGGAATTCTTTAAAGCTAACTTGATATCTGGCCAACAAGCTTCATGACTTTAATATTTAATCTGTCAATCTTTATGTAAACAATTCAATCCCGATAGATTCACTTGCACAGTGGCGTTTTTGTGATTTAGCCTCACGCACACACAAGATTGCTTTTGCTCATGCATGCATGAACAAAGCGTGGAAACTCGCGCAAACACTGAGCAAACACTTTAAAGAGTATAACAAATTAATGGAAAACACAACTGCACCCAAAGCTCAGTCATACTTAATCAACAAGAACGCTGACTTCAGAAACCTTTGTAGTTCAGCCACAAATGAAAATAGTACAGTGGTGTTGCAAAAGTTTTCACAGACCCCTGAAGTTTCTCCCATTTTGTCACAAAGCAGCCAGAAAGTTCAATATTTTCATAGGATTTATGTGACAGATTATCACAAAGTGTCACTTTACTGTAGAAAACATAGCTTTCTTACATTTTTTGCAAATAATAAAACAATATGCATTTTTATTCAGCGTTACTCTGAAACCCTTAAATGAAATACAGTGAGAACTGCTGCCTTTAAAAATAAGCTAATTAGTAGAAATAGTCCACTTCTGTAAAAGCCTCAGAGGTTTGTTGGTGAACAAAGAGCAACATAAATACCAAGAATACAGCAGAACAAGTTCCCAAACCAGGTCTTTATGAAAGAGCATCTAGAATAAAATTTTTTTAAAAGGAAGCCGTACGGAGTTATGTTTAAAGTTTTAAACAACCCAGTCAGGGGACAAAGGAAATCTGTGTAAGGAACTGCTCTGGTTGGACGAAACCAAAATTGAGCTTTTTGGCCTGCAAACAATACAGTCTGTGATTAAAAACAAACACTCCCCCCTGTGAACCTTGGGGATGGTAGCATCAAGCTGTGGGGATAATTTTCTTTAATAGGTACAGGGAAGCTGGTCAGACATTATAGGAAAATGCAACACAATTCTGGAAGAAAACAGGTTAGAAGCTGCATGAGATGAGGCAGAGGTTCACGGTACAGCAGGAGATCAAACGACCAGAACTACAATTAAAGTCCATATCTATATCCATTTGAGAATTTGTCTTTAGATGTGCAAATCTGGCTCATCCGATAGCAGCTGTAAATAAAGTAAAAGGAATTCTGCAAAGTATTGGCACAGGGGAACTATAAAAGCAATGCATCCCACAATTACATTTTTTTTTTTTAAACCTTTTTATTAAGAACTTGCACTCCAAAAAACCAAGACCAATAGACCGACTTTCAGCAAAGCAGTTGCATTTAGCAAAGTTGTTCCTTTTTCTGACAGGTAAGAACTCAGATGCCCAGAATGCTTTTGAGGATCTGGCCCATTATGAATTTGTGTCTCAGCTGAGGAAGGCCTCAACCTCAGCCGGTGTGTTGGACCACCTGAACCATAATGGCACGTCGGCTGTTTACCCTCCGAGCAGCAGGCACGATGATCTCCCGCCTGCCATCTGGTCGCCAGGAGCTCAGCACTGCTCACCTGAAGGAGCAGGTACGCTGACAGAGAAAGTAGATGTCAGTGGTTTCTTTTAAAAGTGTTGTTTTCTAAGAAAAAAAAAAAAAAAAAAAAAGCAATCACAGGCTAATAGAAAACTGTTGTGATAATGCAACTATCTGATCGTAAATGCTTATGTAATTCTGAGAAAACGGACAGACTAAACGAGTGGGGTTTTTTTACATATTGCGTTGTTTATTGCTTCTCATTTACTAAGGAACTTATTAACTTATCAGGTACTGGAATATTGACTCATTCAAATGGAAGCCATTACTTAATTTAGCCGCTATTTTTTTCTCTTAATTCTATATGAAGCACATCACATTTATAATTAGTATTGTGCCATATCATGCTAACTTACAGTCCAGTATCTTGTCTATAAAGAACACAAAATATATGATTAATGTTCAGTTTCTGCATGAAGAATAGATGGGAGGTCAGAAATATCTTCACATACATTACTCTACTCATACCTATAGAACATTCATGAAGTATTTCTTTTTGATTCACAAGCTGTGCTCTGAACACAAAACATAACATGCAAAAGCAAATTGTGTTTAATCGCTTGAAGATTTGAGTTAAAAACAACACCTGGTGCAAAGAAGAGACATTTATGTCCAGATTACTGTGCTTGAGGGCAAGGATGTCATTTAATTTTAGACGTTTAATGATGTATATAAACTGTTCTTTTTACTAAAATGTTTGTAAATTTTAAAGACAATAATTAGGTTCACAAGTTTGTATTTGTTGTGTTTTTTTATCTAATCCACGCAGGATTTGAAGATGATTAATTATCATATTGTTTATCATTGACTCTGGAAAACAATATTGTAATGATAGTGATTTGTGGTTATAACTCTTAATTGGTCATGTTTGCAAACCCCAAGGACTGACAATACAGTTGGAATAAATACTGTTGGTTTCATGACATCATAAAGATATATCCGTATGTTCAGAGAATCTAATTATATACATTTATTCTATGCTGTATTGCAGCACAATTGCACAACTCAATAAAACGGTTGTATTTAAGTGAGTTACACAGATTTTCGGCTGGATTCATTCTCTCCAGAAGTTGATCCTTAGAAAAAACTATTTGGGTGTGATTAAAGTTCATTAATTTATCTTTCTAATATTTTCCTTATTTTTAGACTATTGAGTTAATTGTGCGTTCCTTTACCTTACCTCAGCTTCACTACTTTTTATACCTTTAACAAAATGGAGTAAGATTGTATATCTGTATAAGAAAATGTTATCTGACATCAATTTATTTAACAGATAAATTGATTACTCTAAAATAATAATTATTAATAATAATTGATTATTAATTTCTTAAGCAATTGTTGGCTGTTTCAACCACAACCATCCTTTAACTTATTAGTCACACTGAGTTGGGTGCTGGCCTCGTCATGCTGGTTTTGTGGCTGAGAGATACTACTGAAAAGCTCAGCTGAAGTAAGTGGCTGCTGTGAGTAAAGGCCCACTTATTGGTTACCTAAAACTTAAAACCACAAGTTTCTCAGTGGCCAGATGATTAGCGGAGCTATGAGCAATCTGTCTTTAATTTTATATCTTTCACAGGGTCATATGTTAGCTCAGTGCAAACTCATCATTAAAAGCAGAACATATCAATGTTGGTCCAGAAGAATAAATGTTGGTCACAGTGAAGTATTTACAGCCCTAACTTTTTTACACTTTGTCACTTCACAACAACAAATTTCAGTGTATTTTATTATTGTTTGTTATATGAAATTGTGAAATAATCTGTTGATTTTTTTTCTATTCTTTGGAATCTCCTTGTCAGTAGAGACATACTTGTAGAGGTGTTAAGCTTTGCAGCAGTAGGATATAATATTTACCCAGAGAGGCAATGTTTGTTACATTGTTTATTCCTTTAAAATAAATAAAAATCATGTACATACACATAACTTTTACTTCCACTTCACAATTATGCACCACTTTATCTGAATTCACTATATAAAATCCCAATGAAATACATTGAAATTTATGGCTGAAAGTTTTGGACAGATTAAATGGGGACTAATACTTCTGCAAGAGATTGTATATCTAAAATCTGTGACAGTTGTGAAGATCTGAAGATAGTTTCTCTGCTGCTCATTTCGTCTGACCACAACTTTAACAGCTCTGCATCTTGAAATAATGCTAAAACTGCACATTAAAGCAAAACAAAAAGAAGAGAAGAAAGGAAGCAGAGAGAGGAGCCCCGAGACCACAGGACTGTAGCCTGGAGAATATCATTGTTAGACATTTAGGACTTGTTTGAAAGGGCCAGCATTTATGATACCTAGAATATTAAAAAGAATTACCAGTTTGATATCACATCTTTCATACACATCCTCATGGTGCCTTGATTTTGAATGATTAAATTGAAATATTACATAATGCCTATATTTCATTTTTAGCCCATATTGAGAAAAAAGCCGTTATCAAAGCAAAAAAAGAAAATAAGTCAGTTGGTGAAAAGGCAATAAACCCCCCCAAAGAACGATAGTTATGTTTAATGCACATGTGAAATGTTAATCTGTGCGCTTAAAATGCCGTCTCTCTCCGGACTGCAGATGAAGACCGGAGCCAGCAGGCCTGTCCGTTCTGCCACAGGATGTATCCGCGAGGAGCCTCTTTGAGAGACCATGTCAAATACTGCCAGGAGAGGGAGGGGGGCCACATGGTCTGTCCGCTCTGTGGATACACTGCCACCCTTAGGTCGCAGATGGAGCGGCACCTAGCACTTCACAACCAAATCCAGGACAAGGTGATACACACACACGCACACCCCCACACACACATAATCTGAAAGTCCAGTGAAGCATCTCACAGTTTCTGCAGATTGTAGTGATTTTTCAGCATTTTGTTTACATTTTATAAATCCTTTCATAGTCTTAAACTGATCACATGTTCCTGTCATCCTAGAGTGCCATCGGTCTGGACCAAAGCATGGAGACGAGGAAGTTCAAATGTCTGGAGTGTGGGAAAGCATTCAAGTACAAACACCACCTCAAAGAGCATCTTCGCATCCACAGTGGTGAGATACAAAATAAGATCAAAACATCTCCACTCACTCTTCATTTCTCCATTGTTTCCACTGAACTGCTAACCTTTACTTACTGCCAGAATTATATGGTATGAAATTATAACCAAATGGATGTGTAATAGGAATGAGCTTTATGTGATTCACGGCAGGACAAGATAATTACGGAAAAAAGATTATAACCCACTCTGAAGGTATTTTCAACTCACTCTTTGGCATCTCTGTGTTTAGGTGAGAAGCCGTATGAGTGCTCCAACTGCAAGAAGCGTTTCTCCCACTCTGGCTCCTACAGCTCTCATTTAAGCAGCAAAAAGTGCCTCGGTGGGGGAGGGCATGTCGGGGGAAACATGGGGAGTAGCAGCGCAGCATTTAACGGACACAGTCAAAGCGCCTACCACAACTCGCTTCCAGCATCTCCCTCTGCTGGTGGGGGTAGATCCAGTAATGACCACAGCTCGCTGTTAGCTTTACAAAATCGGGACAGTATCAGGTCCTTGGGTCATTTACCAACAGATTCTCACCAGCAATCCCTGCAGGATTTCCATCAGAGCTTCCCTGGCACGACTGACCCAGTTAGACTGTGGGATCGTTCACCGGAGCTGTCTCTGAGGAGCGGTATCATTAAAGGGACGACCCTGTTGCCTTATCTTCATTCTGGCACCAAGTTTGACCAAATGCTGCAGGAGATGCTTCACAGAGATGTAAAGATAGAGCAAGACAAGGAAGAGGTAGAGGAGAGGAGGGTGGTCCATAATGGAAGAGGGCTTGAGAGGAAGATATCACCCAACAGGAGAAGAGAAGTGAGATCAGGTGAATCAGAGAGAGGTGCATTTGGGGTGACGTGTCGTTGGTGCTTGCAGCCCTTCTCGAACATGGCCGTTCTTCTTCAGCATGAACACAGTCTCTGTAAGATGAACAGAGAAGCAGTGGAAGCTATTGACAGTTTTCGAAGGAAAGACCTCTCCTCGCCGCCTTTATTCTTCCCCAGATCGGCTCTCCATGCAGAAAACACCAAACCAAGTGAAGTAACTAATGGATTCTCTGGAAACAAGTCCCCTTCACAGAAGCCAAGCTGCCAATCTGTCCCACAGCAGCTTTTAGTGGCAATGCCATCTCCTCCTCCCCGCCATGACGCACTGTCTTCTCGCATGTACCTGTCCAGCCAGAATAAAGGCAGTCCAAGCCATCAGTCCCCAGGGATGTCATCCCCTAGAGGCAGGAAAAGAGCTCCCTCTTCAGGCTTCAATTCTCCTGTCTGCATTGACATCACTAGCGGTCCACCTGAAACCTTGTCTCCTCAAAAAGAAACTAGCAGTCCATGGTCCACACAGAATGAACCTCTGGACCTCTCTCTACCGAAGCAGCTGTCAGAGCAAAAGGGAAGAAATAAAACTCTTAATGGGATCTCAGGGAGAGGAGAACGGAGAGAGCTTAGGACCCAACTAAGCAGACCAAGTCCAACTTCACATATGCCCCTTCAGCAGTACCCCATCCTCAGCAGCACTGGTGCTCCAGTGTTTCCAGGCTCAGTATTCAATGGGTTTAACATATTCAGCCAAACTGGAGTAGGTCTTCCACTTCACGAGGGCATGATACCAACTCCGTACAGTCAGGCAACTAACAGTCCTAGGTTTCTCTCTCCTATGGCCTACATAATGGAGGCCAATGCAGAAGCTGTGTTGAAAAAGATCTATCAGGAGAGGCAAAGTTTTATGGTGAGAATGTCTTTCTTTTCACTAAAATGTGAAAAATAAGCACAAAATATACATTGTATTTAATTCCAAACCAAGAAAGCATATGTATAAATAATATTGTCATGATGTATAATTGTTATTTTTCCAGGGTGATGTGTTAAACCGTGGTTCTCTGGACTACCTCTCTTTAACTGATGAGGGGTTTGAAGGAGATGGAGGACCAGGCAGGAAGAGGCTAAAGAAAACAGAAGAAGGACTTTATGCTTGTGACATCTGTGAAAAAACCTTCCAGAAGAGCAGTTCTCTTCTCCGACATAAATACGAGCACACAGGTCTGTAGCACAAACTGCATGTGCAAAGTCACCAGTGAAAAGAAAACTTCAATGACTTATCATTCAAGTCATTAGAAAACTATGTATCCCTTTCCTACTTCCATTAGATTCAAGTGAGAAAACAGCTGCCACATGTTGTTATTTAATAAACTTGGTCGTCATTAAGCGTGTTCAACTCTTTAAGAACAGGAGATTTGGCACTTTGCTGGTCT
>CAEGAG010161118.1:0-57182 GCA_903067065.1 Brachyrhaphis terrabensis
CCCAATACATTTTTTTTTTTTTTTTTTTTTTTTTTTTTTTTTCACAATTTTTTTTTAGTCGTTAAAATCCCCTTCCCCCCCCCCCCCCCCCCCAAAAAAAAAAACAACTTCTGTGGCATGTGGAATTTATTTATTTTTTTGTGGCTGAAAAAGGAAACAGTCCTCAGGATGTTTCTGAAGAACAACAGTATGATGTCCAAATAATCAGCTGAAGAAAGATGTTGCCTAATGAGTGCTTTCAGAGAAAGAAAACGCTCAATACCCATCATTTATTGAACTTTTCTCTTTACTAGATCCCAGTGCACCAAATGTCCAGGTGACACGGATGACGCTGATGTGTGAAAATGCACCCGCTCCCTTGGTCCTTGACCTGCAGGGTAAGTACTGTTCAGCTGTAGGTTTTAGAGGTCAAAGGGCAGGAGGAGGAGCATTTCTTCTGCCTTCATACTAAAGGAAGTCCAATCACTGCAGACAGTAAGCAGTCTCTTCCCTCTGCGCAAATTTAGACGCTGCGTCATTAGTCTGCTAATTAGCAATGAGGAGATTATTATGGAAGTGGGTTATTTAGCCACTTCCTGATGGGGCACTTTGTCCCCTCTCAGTGGTCAAAATGGGTTATAACAAGGAAGGAAAACTGCTGCCTGTTTTCATTCACTGCGCCCCCTGGTGGACAGTGCACTCACCACCTCGCGAAAACGAAGAATGTTTTAGATTATGAAGCAAACAATTTGCTCCAAGTGTTTGGAAACGTTTTATATATATATATATATATTAAATTCATTTTACTTTTATTTTCTACATTCCAGGAGACCTGGACAGCTTCAAGAAGCATCCATTTACACTGAAGGAGGGAGTTGAGTACAGAATAAAGATCAACTTCAAGGTAATGGTTGCTGTCATTCTGTGCATTTCCGTCAGCCTAGAACAGCTGGATGTTGTTTTGAAATTTATGGTGTTTTTTTTTTATTGTTTTTTTTTTTTTAATGATTCTTGAAGCTGATGGCATAATGCATGATACTTTTTGCAGGTGAACAAAGAGATCGTTTCAGGTCTCAGATACAATCAGCAAACATTCAGGAAAGGAGTCAAAGGTAAAGAGGGTTTTTTTTATTATTATTATTATTCTAAGTTGGTTGCAATTCGAAGTTAAAGCCATCGAAGGTCTAGTGTAGGTGGAGAAATGTCAGAATCCCTTATGCATCACGCTTCCTGTTTCAATGAGTTTTAAAACAAAACATGTAGTTTTACCATTTGTTTTACTACTACTACTACTACTTTGTCCAAACAAAGTTTCTTATTTTTGATTCAATTACAGAAATTAACTTTTATGACTTACTTGTTCAGATGCATCTGTGTAGAGCAACTTATATTGGAAGGTGGGGTTGTTCGGACTGTTTCTGAGCTGTTGGTATCGGATCTGGAGTAGAAAAGTGGTCAGAAGGATTAACTTTTTCTAGATTCTGTATGTCCTGCTCATGCCACTGTCTCATTTCCCTCTTTGTCTTGTGTGCAGTTGATAAGTCGGACTACATGGTGGGAAGCTACGGCCCGAGACCGGACGAGGAATACGAGTTCCTCACCACCCTGGAGGAAGCCCCCAAAGGGATGCTGGCTCGTGGCACTTACAACATCAAGTCCAAGTTCACAGACGACGACAAGTATGACCATCTCTCCTGGGAGTGGAGCCTCGCAATCAAGAAGGACTGGAAAGACTGATTTTTCTCCGCCGCGTCTCGTTCACTTTCCTCCCCACTTGGCGTATTTTCAGCCTTTTCCTCGTCTTGCTGTCATTCCAGGATTTCTCTCCGCATTATCGTCTTAGGCTTCTGCTCTCTCCGTCCATCTTCACAGCCCTCCCTTCTGCTCTCGCAGCTTTTGTTTCTAGCTTTTAATCACGTCATTCATCATCAGTCCCTCAATTGTGACAATTAATTCGTTTACACCCACCCTTTTCTGATAAAGTATTAAATCCTCAAAAATGGAGAAAGCAAACTGCACAATCCAAGACAAAAAAGTGAAGAAAAAAACATCAGCGTAGGATTTCCTCTCCCCCTGAACCATTGATTCTTTCTTTTCCTAACATTTTTCATTGTTCTTTGTAATCATCATGGTCTGCCTCAGGCAGCTGCGTGCAGAAAGCCTGCTAGCGCTCATTTAGCAATCACTGCTGGACGTAACTCTTGGACAGAGCCCAGCTAAAGCCTCTGAGCAGATTATACGTTCTTGGGTCTCGTTAAAACTAGTTGGACTTCCAAATAGTTTGGATCTTGATATAATCTACTCAGAGAACAGGGGAAACAGTTACCTCTAACCACCCCACAAGCCCCATTTAGCTTTAGCTGCTGCTCGTTCTCACCTGATCAGGTTTTTTTTAATAATTATTTTTTCTATTAGCATCTATGTGGCCTTAATAGCAGTTATGAAGATCTAGAAAAATAGTTGAGCCATTTGCCTTCTGAGTATGTGAGCCTGTTTTAACACATGGAATCAGAGCTAAGAGTTTATCTTTACTTTAGGTTTAAAACAAAACATGTAATGGTTTGTTGGATAACAACAAACATTACGACTTTGAGATTATTTCTGCTGACTGTGCCTCCAGACTCGTCTCTCAATCGGTATCCAAACCTCAGCCTTTAAGCACATTAATGGTTGAACACACAGCTGGCCATGCTAAGTGTTTTCTCGTTTTATACACTCCATATGTAAATGAACGTCGGTTTGGTCTCGTTTAGCTCGTGTCACGGGGCTGACGGCTCTTCTCAGTGAGGTGGGTTAAACTTATTGTGTGCTGTCTGCATTGCCTACAGTTTACGGATCTCTGGTGTTCAAATTAAAGTGTTCAGACTGGGCGTGTGTGTGTGTCTCTTGTTTTTGTTCAAACTGCAGAAGTTGCATTTAAATGATTTTAGATTATCATCAGGTACTCTGGTCTTAATTCATGATTTACTGCATAGATCTGATCAGACATGGCATGATTCTGAGATTTATGTTCTATTAAACATCTGGGTTTCAGTGATTATACAAAATATGAAACATGAAAAAAAAAATTGGTGCACAAGTTTTATTTTTTCTGTACATCTTTTCTAAACCTGTTTTAAAATGATCGAATCACTGAAATCTTAACTGCTGAATGTATTAACCTCATTTATTTTTTATTTTTGCAAAATCCATCAAGATGGCATTGCTGTGGTTTGATGGACTGTAAACTAAACTGAACTGAATGCTGGTTTAGACTGGCCTTCCCAAAGCCATGACCTCTATTGACCTTTCCAAAACTGCTTAAGAAAAAGAGTCTGTGCCATGAACGTAAACAATGTAAATGAAAACAACCAACTTGCCCAAGAAGAGTGGCTAAATATCCACCCAAAGCTTTTATCTGAAGCTTGTTGATGGCTACAGAAACTTAAAAGTTCTTTTGAGGGGATATTAAAGAGGCTGTATGAATAGTTTTGGTCCTGCAGTGTGTTCAAGTAAACTTCAGATATAAATGGCTGATTCTCTGAATTTATCATATCCAGGAAAACAAAATTAAATACATTAAGATTTGCTTCAGTTTTAAAGCTTGTGATTTTATTCATTTTTTTAAGCATTTAGTGATGTTATAAACAAATACATGCTGGAAATGTCCAAAGCCCTCACGCTTTCTGCTTTAGGTTCATTTGGCTTCTTATTGAAATAAATAGTCAATCACTCTGACATCTCGACTACAAAAACAAAACAAAACCATCGTTACCTTCTGATCTCTGGCCTGCAAAAGATGCCGTGTGCAGCAAAATAACATTTGGCAGTTTTACATTAATAAATAGCGTTTCCTATACGTCAGCAGGTGAACTGTGAGGTAATGCTTTGTAAATTAGCTTGAGCTTTTCTCAGTGCATTTAGGTTCTCTGGGGAGTGCAGGGGGGAGTTCAGTTTTATTTGTGAGTCTTTCGGCTCTTCGGGGAGTTCATGTCCCTCTTGGTCTTCTGCAGCCGGGAGAAGATCTCTTTGAACAGCGCTTTGTACTCTGGCGTGTTCTGACTCAGCCGCTTGTCCACCTGCTCCACCTGCCTGCTGATCCCCTCCAGCGCCTCCGGGGTGGAGGGGGTCTGCGGAGGCGTTGGGGGGCCGCCGGCCCCGGACGTGGAAGGCTCCGCTGAGCTCATGCTGTACTCCCTCATGGAGGGGTCTCTGGAGACGGGCCGTGAGGTCTGCACCCCGGCGTGGCACAGCGTCTCCTCGTGGCGCCTGCACTTCCCCAGCAGCTCCTCGTACTTCTCCAGCAGGGCATGGTACTGCTCGTCCACCTCCCGCAGGATGGACATCCCCCGTTTGCGGGCGCCGTTGCCCTGAAGCTGGTACCCGCCCTGGCGCTGGCCGGACGCGGCCGAGATGGCGTTCAGGGCCGTGTCGCTGCAGCTCTTCCGCACCGGGCCTCCGCCTTGCTGCCCGGCTTCACCACCCTCCTCCTGTGCACCTTCTTCCTCCGGGGTGTCCGTCTCGGGGCCGTTGCCAAGCAGCGTCTCCAAGCCGTCCTCCATGTCTCCGATGAGACACACCCTGGACTTCCGGAGCTGCTGCATCTCCAGCAGCTCCGCCTCGAGCTCCTGGACCCGCAGCTTGCAGCCCTCAGCGCCCAGCAGGCGCTGCTCCAGCTGCTCGAACTCCTGCAGCACCACGGCGCACTCCCTCTCCACGCTCTCCCGCTTCGACCGCTCCGAGGCCATGGCCGAGTGCAGGGAGGACACGATGTCTCTGAGCCGGTCGTTTTCCTCGTCGAAAGGCTGCCTCTCCACCAGGTCGACGCTGCCAGGGTTGGCCAAGAGGAAACCGTCCTCGTATCTAAAGAAAGGGTCACAACACTGGCTTAGAAACAAATGCATGGAGTGTGCTTTGTTGTAATCAGCACACTCCATGCAAAGCCTATTAATAAGAACACTTCTTGTATCCAAAGGCCCTTCATGATGTACATCCACAATCTGGTTCTGCATCTGATTATGTTCTTCAGGATCTGTGGGTTTACATGTTAATGTAGTTTTTTTTTTTAGTTTAAATGGTTCCTAAACTGTTTTATTTAATTTATTCTGACTAGTTTATAATAGAGAGAATATAGTTTGAAACACTCAAAGAAAATGATCTATTTCCATAGCTGGAATGTTTAGTTGTTTCTTCTTCACCCAGCCTGGCTCTGCTGACGGCATCTATATGTTCAAACTTAGTGGTTCCTTTCTCACATGCTTGTTATAAATACAAGAAAAGTCAATACCTCGTTGTGATCAGATGGGCTTCCTAAAAGATGGATCAGTTTTTACTAACTGAACGATCATCTGGTCTGGATGCTATAATTTGATCTGCATGCAACTGCATAATAATGGAAGGAAAAGGGTTGATTTGAACAAGGTTCCAGTAAACGGATATGACTTAAAGTTTGTCTTGTAAGTTTCCTTAAGATGAAGTTTCTAGGGACCTGTTGGGATAGAAATGAAGCAAAGAGAAACTGCGGCGTGTGTTGTAGCCGGCAACCTGGGAGCAGTGCAGAGCTCCTTGAGGCAGGGGAATGAGTGGACCGTCTTGCGCCTCTCCTTCTTCTCTCTGTGCACCCTCAGCTCCTCCAGGGTCCGCAGCTCCTCCACCCGAGTCGTGAGACCGTCCACCTGACTCTGCAGGGTCTCCATGGTGCCCGTCAACCTGAGTGCACAAACGCAACTCGGATTAATCTGCTTGGAAAGAACAGAAGCAGCCATTGAGGAGGGGGTTATAATTAGCCGCTAGCCCCAGTAACATGATTTGTAAATGACTAATCTCGCCGATTAGGGAAATTTCTGAACATGTTACAAGCGGTTACGCAAGAGGAACAACAACAAAAAAAAGAAAAAAAAAAAAAACTTCCCTGATACCTGAAATACCAGCCCTGTGTAGGTTAGCGGCCCTGAAATCACTTTAACGGGTTTATGAGCATGAGAGAAGTCACTGCTGCTGCTTAAGTTCCCCGTTTTTCTTCAACAGACTAGAACATTTCTGCACACTCTTCGGAAAATAGCTGTTAAAACTCAGCGTGCACCAATAGACGTCTCCTGTGACCGTCTCGCTATGGGCTGTAGGAGGTCAGAAGTCACCTGTCTATCTTCTGCTGCGAGGCCTTGCTCTCCAGCACCAGCTTCTCGTTGGTGATCTCCAGCTCGCGGGCCGTCACGTCCAGCTGCTCGTACACCTTGGCGTGCTGCTCGTTCATCTCCCTCAGCATTTCCAGCTGCTTGGACAGGTACTGCGAAGTGAAGCACGTTCGATGGCGTAAAGAGAGGTGGCGGGCAGCGATTTATATAAAATGTCCACCCAGAGACGGACATCGTTTCACTCCAGTCTCATCGTGCATGCATAACATGACAAAATACAAAGAGCTATTTGACCTTTTTGCTAAAAGCAAATCACAAAAATTTGTCCGCAGGGCTCAAACCCAGGACCTTCTTGCTGAAAGGCAAC
The DNA here is from genome assembly GCA_903067065.1 of Brachyrhaphis terrabensis. Taxonomy (NCBI): domain Eukaryota; kingdom Metazoa; phylum Chordata; class Actinopteri; order Cyprinodontiformes; family Poeciliidae; genus Brachyrhaphis; species Brachyrhaphis terrabensis. The sequence continues at coordinate 6,460 of CAEGAG010161118.1, forward strand.
AACCCAGAACCGCAACTAGAACTAACTAAATGATTAAAGTAAATCGGTTCAGTTGGAATAAAAACAAAAACCTGTTGTAAATGAGTAAAAAAAAAAAAAGCTACGGTTTGAAATAATAATACAAATCTTTAGTTATATAAAATGCCATTAAAAACATTTTCTCTCACCGACTTGAAACATGAAAAAGTAAACATGGACGTAAGGAATATTGGTAATATTGATGCTTGGAGACACGTTTCACTGCTGTACCTCTATCTCTTGCACTTGCTCCTCGTTGTTGATGTACATCTGCTGGAGAGAGTCCTCCAACTCCTTGTTGCGTTCGAGGAGAGTCTTGCCGAGCTCCGCAGCCAAATGCAGGTCTGAATGAGAGACAGAAAGACAGACATAAACGAACAAACACAAACAATCTGTGGGTGATTTTAGAAGAACTGCAGCTTTTACAGAGTGACTGTTGAAAGTAAGGAAAGTCCGACTCAGCAAAACAGAAGAACACGGTTGAAGTGATTAATCTGGTTCATCGTGATTAATCGATTGTTGATGATCATCTGATCATCAATTAATTTAGTAATTGATTAATTGTTAACTGGAGCATACATGCAAAAAAAATGTTTTGCTGAAAGAATAACATTCAGAGCAGTAATTTAGCCCTCTGTACAAAAAAATATACACATTTTGAAGCTGAGAGGAAAAAATAAACGAAACTGGAGGAGTGGAAAGAAAGAGAATCACTGACATTTTCGGGAGCGTTTTCTCACCACAGTGACGAGCACTGACAGGAACACGCTTACAGTTTATTACTGCTACGAAACTCAGAGCTGCCATTTATCACAACATCGTTGCTGAAAGCAGCAGAAGTCTTTTAGAGTTATCGAACGCACTTAGTGCTCATCTCTGCTTCTGCGCTGAGGGAAGCAGCGGCAGGCTGCAGTCTCGAATGCAGGGGTTACACAACTTCTTAAGGAGAGGAGAAAAAAAAAAAAAACAAGGCCAAACATCAGATATGTTCTGCTCGTGTTCCTCCGCTGGGATGTGTGAATCACACTCGGGTTCCCTCCCTGGAGCGGCAGCCGCACAAGCATGGCATCATCATGCAAACGCCCTCTGCACACACACCCCCCACCCACACACACACACGCACTTCAGAGGTTCGTAATCAACTCGCGGGGTTTAAAATAGAAGAGGCGGCGAAGATGTTGCTTAACAGCGTCGTTTCTGGGGTCTAACTCCCTGAGTGCGTGGAAGATAATAACACCATCCACTCTGACCCCGAAGCGTCAAAATCTCTGCTCCCGTTTTGTCTGGAGGGGTGGAGGGAGAGGGCTCTAATCAGCTCAGACATTCAATGTTTTCGACCTCAGATCGGCATCATGGCGACATCAGAGAGTCAAATCCACCTGATTTCCTCCTCTGTGCATAATGTGGCGATGAGATGCAAAAGCCGCTTTGGTTCGCTGGGTCAGCAGGTGATCAGGAGATGGGGTGACGTTGAGGACGGAAAGGAGGGAGGACGCTCTCTCTGCTCCAATTAAAGCGAATCCATTTAAATCATCAGGGGAGGGTTGATCTCTGTCGCAAGCCAATTATACTTGGACAAGAGCATCAAAGCACAAATTCGCAAGTCGGTTCTTCAGATGCATTTCGATGATAAACAGTTGCAACTACATTTCATCTCAATCTAGAATAAACATTTTAGATAGTTTCAGACGAGTTATTTTACGATTGATTTGGTCGTGCAACTCCAGAATAATGCCTAAAGGGAAACTAAGTGGACAGAAGAAAACAAGAAAAGCACAAATAGCTAAAACCAGTCAGATGAAGTTATTCTCCTCAAAGAAGACATTACTACTACAGAAATGTAACACTTGAACTCCATGCAGTTGGTTTCCCCACCACTGTTATTCTGAATAATTTAAAAAAAGAGGCTAAATTGTAGTGGTGAAAAGCTATTTTGTCACTTAATTGTGAATATCTGCAAACATTTTGAAATTAACGAGATAATATCTCATCTTTATTTTTATGATTCGTAATCATTACTGTGTTTTGAATCTATGTATTAAAAAATGAACTTTTGGATGCCTAAAGTTCATCTCCACCAGTCATGTTTATTAGGATTTTGTCTCCAGATATTTTTTGTGATCAATTCTTCCTAGCTTTAGGATCTAAAGATACGACTCACATTTGCACTTCAGACAGCTAAAGCTTATATATTTAAAATGCACATGTAAATCATACGAGCTCTAACTTTCATAGCTGTAAAGTCTACAAATACTTTAACTTTATGACACCATCTCCACATCTATGTATTTTCAGCTATAATTACCGGCAGCTGCTATAAATCATGTTTAGAGTTCATTCAATAAAAGTATTCACCTCTCTTTCGATGCATTTTCAAATGTTTTACACATTGTTTGCTTGCGAATTTAAATTACAACTACAGCTGCAAAATATATCATCATATCCCAGTTGTTGTTGCTGTTTAGATGCAAAATTTGGTAGGCGATAATATTTCAGATGTGTTGAAATTTCCAAAAGCATGTTTGCCCATCTTTGCAGCCCTTTATGCCCACAGCTGATCCATGTAGTGATAGAATCATCATATCCAGCAGTAATACTGCATTGTCATGTTTTCCTGTTGCACTGCAAAAATAAATGTAACCAATATTAGAGCTAGTATCTGGACAGGAAGGTCCGATAAAACTGATTTGTGTATCCAAGTAACTTGATATTGGAGGATGGTCTGCATATATGATAAAGTGGGATTCCAAACATTGGCAGCATATTCTAAATTAGTAATATATATATTTCTGATTGAGCCTGGCGGATGGATCTCCAAAATAATGGCGAAACAAAAGGAGATCTTTGCTTTCCAAGCTTGGAGTAGCAAGCAGCGTGAGTACAGGGATGTGCCAGGACGGAGGAAGGAGCTGGAAACAGAAGCAGCATTCACGCAGGGTTATTCCGGGATGCCTCCCTGACAAGATCCCGATAATTAGCGGAGGAAGGGGCCGGGAGACGATGCGGGGAGGCCCATTCATTCTGCATTTTGCAACCCTGCGATCCACGCATCACCACTCAGATGACCTCACCTTGCTCCAGGTCCCGCTGGTCGTACCACGGCTCCTCCTCCTCCGTGACAAACTCCTCCATCCTCCCAGCTCGAAGCATCGATGTCGGGTGAACTTCTCCTCCTTCTTCCGCTCCTCTCCTTCTTCTTCTTCCACCGGCGATGAAGAGCAGACCCGCCCGGAAGTGGACGCAAATACAAACAAACAATAGCGGCGCCGCCTCTCAGAGGGATTGAACGAATTAAATCCAGGCAGAGCAGCTGCTGCTTCTGAAACCACCTGCAGGTGTTGGAGGCTCCAGAGAGATGCAGCAGTTCATGGAGCCGCTGATAGCGGGGGCCGGTGCTGCTGCTGCTGCTGCTGCTGCAGCTGCGGTGGCGTCCTTTAAAGACGCAGACTGGCAGCCAGCAGCCCGGTGACCAACTACTGCTGTGTTCACGAGCCGTGGGAAATACCAGCTCCGGAGAGATCACAGCGCAATAATCAGTAGGTTGTTGGATTAGTAGTGGTCTGGTTCCGCCCACAATAAATAAACAAATAAATAAATAAGAATGAAAGAAACAATATTGCTCTGTTATTTTAGAGCCTGTGGAGATGCAAATGAACAATAGAAAATTAGATTGGTGTAACTGATGAGTGCTTGTGATTCCCCTTAGACCATTTCACCCTCGTTATAGATCCATGTGGCATCTAAACGTGCCACTGCACAAAAAGCATAAATCTGATTAGAAAAAAAATTAAATATCAAACCTACGCTTATTTTTTTTTTTCTTAGCAAAACGATGCAGCATCCAAGATTGCACTATTTGCTGTTTTCCTTAAAAGACATGACTTCTCTGATCTTTTTCAGTTGCTGAGCATTTTATAAAGTTAGAGCAAGTTTTTCTTCATCAGACAAGTCAGTAAACCAGGCACCGGGTTAGGTGTAGATGGAAACAAGAGAACAGTTTATTCCGTCTTCGCATCCATTATTATTATTATTATTATTATTATTTGTAACCGTGTTCTGTCTTGTACTCAACTCTTCCAACCTTCCTGACATAGACTGCATCATTGTCTCTGTATCTGATAGTTTTGACCGTATCCTGGCAAACTGAATGCTGGGAGCTGATGTGTAGACATCAATATTTACTGGATTTGTTCATAACCGCTTCCATAAACTTCAATTTAGACATCAGAAACCAGGAGATGTTTTTTCACCATGTGAGACACACACTGCCTGTAGCTTATTTTATCATAAACAATAATGAATCTTTATGTTTATCTTTTTGCTTTTCTTTCACACATTCTGCCATTACCAACAGTAAAAGTAAAACAATCTTTTATTTACAGAAGAAAAAAACCCCCAAATTTTATGAAATCACATGTTTAGTTGTTTCAGCAGCACAAATATAACATGAGGAAACTGTTAAAATATATTTTTAGCCCCAACAGTGAGATGCAGCTTTCCCCATGTTTTAAAATCCAGCAGTGGCTTCATCCCCATCTACTTTAAACATACAGACGCATACATGCTCACGATGTATTTTAGAAACAAAACAGAAGATTTAAAAAAAAATTATTTTAATAAAACACATTGAAGGCTGCAATGTGATTTGGTAAACGTGGTCCTCAGAACGGGAACCTCTTGTTTTATTAAACTCTTTCAGTTCTAGTCACTTTTCCATCAGGATGCACTGCAGTACTTTAGTCTGAAAGCTTTTAACCGTTAAAGTACGACGTTGATGCATAACGAAGATGAGAGTGAGCGCGTCAAACATCTTTCCTTAGAAAAGCTCTTTGTACTTCCACATTTTACAGGGTGGGATATTTGATCCTCTTTTCCCCAGTCTGAGTAGATCACCCAGAATCCTCTCTGCTTTTCAGCTCATCGTAGATTTTTCCAGAGGATTTAGGTCTGAAAACTGAAATGGACTTACAAGGTTGTCTTTGTGTCATATCTGACAATATGATCTGTATCTTTTCCTGCTTTCTGCCAAGCATGCATTTCAAATATTAAAGCGTTTGAATGACCAAGGTTCCCCCCAGGTCCTTTAGAAAACAAACAGGCCCACATGACGGCTCCTCCGCTGTACTGACATGAAGGGCTTTTCAACATATTCATCTTTTGTTGCTTATGATAGCACTTCAACCAGATAAATTAAATACAGTTGTGTGTGATGTAATCTGTTCACACCTGCGCTTTTATTTTTGCCACAAAGAAAAGAAATCCAGTTGACCTCTTGGATTCAAGTTGAGGATCAGGCTGTAGTGTTACTGACCCAAGCAGACTCGGACATCTTGCACAGATTTTAAACATGACTTGGCTCAAGGGGGCTAAAACATTAAGAGCACTTGTCTCATCATTCCACTGACAGACTGTCAGTTTTATTGCTCATGTGTCGACATGACGTGCAAGCAGCTGCAAAAGCCCTTCATTTTAAGCTTTTTGATTAAAAAGCCTGAGCTCAACAGCAGGAAACCAGACAGGCACTGATAAAGAAGGCTTTGACACAGGAAAAGGACTGCATGTCCCATCAGTCCTTGCTCTCGGGGGCTTTGGAGTTGTGCGGTCTCTTCAGGTGCGCCCAGTCGGCCTCGCTCTCGCAGCGCTGGACTCTGCTGAAAAACGTCTTGATAAGAACTTTAGCTTCACCTTTAACTGCAGACACAGAGGTTATAGTTACTGAAAAGTCAATGACAAAGCAAACAAAAAGTTCACATGGCGTTAAGTGTTCGATTACCTTTGCTTTTTTCACAACTTTTACCCTCTGTAAGAAGGTGAGACAAGTATCGCGCAAAAGACTTAAACAGAACCTGTGAAAACATTCACACATCTATTAAACACATATTAAATTTAGTTCCAATTTGCTAATATAGAACTGTACACACCTTAGTAGCAAACTTTCCCTGAGTATAATAGGGGTTGAGATAATTGACCACAATGTTAGCCGTTTCCTGCAGCGTCACGGCCTTCACAGGTTCACTGGGGTCACCGGGGTTACCGGGCGGCGGCAGCGACCTCTCCTGCACCTCCGGGTTGAACGTCACTCTCCTTTTGCTAGAACCCAACGTCCGGCTGCGCTTCGCCGCAGGAGACGTCTCCTTCTGCTCCGTTTCCACCTCGTCTGTAACCTGCAAACACACAGCGCTGTCAAACATTGCCGAGAATTAAATAAAAACGCAAATCCTGCACAAAAAGCGAGATTTTATATCATGGACCAACACAAAGCAGTGCATAACTAAGAATCAGAAGGAGAAGTGAAACCTGTTTCGGCAAAAGCAGCTTAAGTCCTTCATGGACTTTGACTAGGCCGTTCGAACAAGTGAATATTTAGCTCTGGCTGAATATTTCATATTATTGACCTGCTAAGCAAACAAACCTTTGTCTTAAGGAGTAATTAATAATGTAGGTGAAGCCTCTGCTTAGTCTGCCTCTATGATGTGAGTGGAAACTGAGTGTTATTGGTTAAATATGAGACAAGTATTTAACCAATAGCAGTGGTTAAATAGCTCTCTACTTAACCAACTATGGTAAAATAAGTTTTTTTTTATATGTCAGATAAAATCTATTGGCCTACAAGTGAGTTTTTCTTTGGCTTGTGCCTATCACCTTCTGCTTTGCTGTTTTAGTTTTTAGTTGCTTTTTTTTTTTTTTTCACACAATGCATCAGCGTTTAAATTTGCTCTCCCTCATAAATTCACGAAACCTTTCAAAACTTGATCCCTCTTCATGCTAATTTTTTTCCTGAGTTATTCTGTATTTAAGTCCAATAATGTAAGTCAGTTGTTTTTTTTGTGTAGTGAAGTGAGTGACTAAAAACTGTTTAGACAACTTTATTTCTGGTGTGTCTGCCGTTTTTCTTGGCTTCACACGTGTTCTTTAATGGACCTCTGATGCTTTCACAGAACATTTGCATTTTTACTGATGTTAAATTAAACAGTTTGAATAACCAGTTAGGTCATTTCTGAAGGTAATTGGTTGAACTGGATTCTATTTAGGGGTATCAATGCAAAAGGGGGCTGAAATCAAATGTATGCCACACTTTTCAGATTTTCTTATGGGTAAAATAATGTAAAACCATGCATCATTTTCCGTCCACTTCACAGCTGAGAGCACCAATAATCTCCAATAAAGCATGTTAAAGTGTGTGTCCATAATGAGACAAAAGGTGGAATAGTTTAAGCGTTATGAATATTTTTGTAAGACAGTCTACCTCTTGAGCTAAAAGTAGACTAGAAGATGCTTCTTCTTCTTCTTCTTCTTCTTCTTCTTTAGGTTGGTGTGGTCTGAAAATGGTGAAAATGTAGTTAAGGTTGTAAAAAAGACTTTTGCCAGTAAAGTTTGATAGAAATGTTTACTGAGGTTAAAGTACGCTGTGATAGTAGTCGTATCCTCATGAGGAATGTCTTCAACCAGAGTCAAAGTTGCTTCTCTTCCCACTTCCTGCTCTTCATCGTCGGACAAAACGATGACTTCCGTTTTAGGTTCTATCAGGATCAGATCCTCGCTCTCTACAAGCGCAGGGTCGCTCGGCAGGGAATGCAGCTCCTGCCTTGAGTTCTCTTCATAAACCTCACTGAGAGTCTCTGACGACAAGCCGCCTGCCTCCGGGCGCAGCTCTTCCTGCTCTGCGGGTTTCTTCTTCACAAAGTACTGCGAGATGTTGCGAGAACTCTTCGCCGCTTCCGCCATCTTCTGCTGCTTCCTGCTCGTGACTCTGCCTGCTTTGGCCGGGCTGAGAGCTCCGGCTCCGGTTCTGACGGATGATGCCGTCTCCGTCTCATTCACCCTGATCCGTTTGACGTCTGACTCCGCGGAGGAGTCGCTGATGAAGCCCCCGTTCTCCGTCACTTTGCTAGACACGGTATTCAGGAGATCCTTGGCGGACTGGAAGCAGTTAGAGGAGCCCCTCTGGCCCGCTCCCACTCTTTTCCGCTTCATCTGGAGCAAAAAGGAGGAGAATTAAATTGTGCTCAATGTTCTGTGATGCCTGTGTAAAAAGCCACTCGTACAGAGTAGATCTGAGAGGCCGAGGTGAAGCCCTGCAGCTCCTCTGGGTATAAACACGAGGAATTTCCGTCGGCTTTATGCTTCGTCTCAGTTTCTCTGGAGTCGTTGCCTTCATCCGTCCGAGGGGCTGATTTTGTAATCTCCGACACCTTCAGGACAACAGATGAGTTAAACAGAAAACATGCCCGGTTTTATTTTAAAAATCGCTCATATTGTGGCGCAAACATTTTCAATCTACCTTCTTCAAGATGGCAGCTTTGTACAAGTTGGAGGATTTGCAGCTTTTGAAAACCTCGTGCTCTAAATCCACCGCTGACATCAGACTGCTGCAGCAGAGAGACAGAAAGGAAATAAAGGAAGACTGTTATTTACTTCACTCTATCGGGTTTCAGCTGAATGGTTGTTGAGAACATCTGAATCCTCTGACCTGAATATGTGTTCTGACCCCTGGTGGTCACGCAGAGCATCTCGCAGGCGGTACAGGCAATGCTCTCTGGTCTGGAACGAGACTCAAGTTTACTAAATTAATTTTTTTTACATTTGTTATGTCATAAGTCTACACATTTTACTGCAGCTGGACAGACATCTGCTAACTGGCCTGCGAGTTAACGAGCGTTCGTTAATGAATGCAGGAGAGGAATGTGGTCCAGTTCTGTCATGTACCTTCACCATGAGCCGGGGGATCCTCTGGCTGCTGGCCTCTCTGAGCGGACAGTCAGCATCTGCACAACAGGAACGACTTGTTACTCTACCAATAAACCTCTCGACTCATCTCTGTGTCTTATTCCACTGTTGGCGGTACCTGGTGGAACAAAGCCCTCCCTGAGGCCGTCGGAGCCCTGAAGACACACGAGCATCGACATGAGTTAGCATTTTCACACCGACACGTCTTTCAGCCACGGAGTGTAAAAACGATATTGTGATAGTCGTTTTTCTATCGGACTGCACTGTCAGAAAGGGGTTTAGGTTTTTATTCGGCTCCTTTTTCTTTCACCATCTTAACATTCCTGTTATGTTGTTCTGTAAAAGGTTTGGCTGGCCGCCGCTTAGAGCAGTTTGACTCAAACATTGTGCCAGCTCTCTCCAACATGTGGGAGTGATTTCACAAGACGGGCTCCAACAGGAATGGTCAGTCTTTGCTGCTAACAGCTTGCATACAGATGGTAGAGAAGCGCCAAAATTCAGCAAATGTTGATTGAAACTAATTGGGGGGGAGGTAGGTGATGCGTTGGGGCACATTTTGTTCTATGCTTTTTTTAATGTTTAAAAATACATTAAAAAAGCCCATTTAGGTAGAAAAAGTCTAACTGTGACGTGCTCAGGTAGGCATCAAATTGTTGAATAAATATTAAAAGTCACCTTCCGTAGATTCATCTGCTTCTTGAAGAGGTCAGAAAACTCTTTCTTCCTCTTTTTGGTCTCCTCTTCAGCACTTCCTCCCTCCTCTTCATCGTACCTGGAGAGGTAGAATGCAGCATCATCATCATTACCTCACACCAAGTCACATTAAAACTGCATTTCAGAAAGCGTAACAAGTGTTCGCCCTGCCTTTCGAAGCCGTAGCCCTTCTTCCCTCCTTCATATTGCTCCGGCTGGTACCCAAATGGCCCTTTGGGCTCTCTACTCTGGCCGTCTTCGGTCTTGGTGCTGAGAACGGCGGCTCGCTCCAGCTGGGCCCGCACAGCTTTGGGATCGAGGCAGAAGTCGCAGGCACCCGCGCACTTTGGCGTCTTGTCCCCAAAAAACTTGGAGATGTTGGCATGGCGACATCTGATGAGAATAAGTTTGCAAGATAACGATTAATGAGCTAATAATCTAAAGTTGATGGATCTTTTCAATTGACCAGCAATTTTCTTAAAAGTTTTCTCTCGTATAAACAGGGTTGACCGTACTTACATAACTTGAACTGCTAAAGTTTTCATTATATATATATATATATATACATATATATATAAATAATGACATTGTAACATTAGTTTCAGCTGTATTAAATGCTGAATAAATTGTTGCTTTCTCATGTTATTAAACTTTATATTTATAAGAAAAATAAACAGGAACATCTAAGCTGCTGAACCGAAAAATAAAAGGATAAAATATGTAAAAGAAATAAAAAATGTAATCCCCGTAAATTCCATAAACTGGAACTTAAGGAGCTTATCATGAGTTCATATTTCTAAACAGAATCACATAAAGTGCATTTTGCATCCCAAACCAGACTCTGTTTGGACCGTTTCTCTTTACCATTCTGTTATGGTCCCGCCATCTTTGTTTCTGTATCCACTGATTTCACTTACGGTTGACCAGAGGCGCCCTCATCTGGATGACGTCCAAATTACAACACTAAGAGAAGGCTTGAGTGGACGTTATTAGTGAGTCGATTGGAACCAATTTTAATCTAATAAACCATTAATCGACAATTAACCGTTTGCATCATTAGATGAGAGCATAAAAGATGAGAGAAAGAGGTCCAGCTAATGACCCTGCATTATCCAGTAGAGCCTTATTGATCATCAGTTATTGTGTAACAATCACATATTTAGAATCAATGCTTGTGTTATGAAGCCAGTCAATAATTATTGTCTTTTTTTTTTTTTTAATTTAAAAAAAGAGTTTATCACAAAACTCACTTTCACAAAATGTCCTTATAAAATTCAGGTTATAAAGTTTGCTAGAAAAAACACCAGACAGTCTCACTTTGGAACCGCGGTTACATAACCGCCAACATCCACACAGCCCATTTGGGAATCAGCCGCATCAACCCCAACGCTGGAAACGGGAACGCTGCCACTTCCTTTTGTGTGAACAGGGAAGCTTAAGCAAAGCAGGCAGAGGAGTAAACCAGAGGGCAGCAGTAAGTGTAAAGCAGCAGTCCCTCCCAGACAGGACTGTCAAAGAGAAAACTGCAGCTTCTGAGCTAGGCGAGGCAGCAAGAGGAAGAAATCAAGAGCAAAGGTAAAAGATGACTTTCCGTCCTACTTTAGGACCTGCAGTAGCGTCACACAACAACAAACCAACGAACTAGTTCTGCCAAACAAAACCCTCTGCAGGGGAACTGCTCCTGGGAACACACTGTAGCATGCTCACATGGTCTCCACCCTGTCCTCCTCCTCCTCTTCTGTTGGCTCAGGAACTTCTGACACAGTGTGGGCTTGACTAATTGTGGAAAAACTGCTGAGACTCTCACAGGTAGGTGTCTTTCAGTCCTTCTCAGCACCAATATGACTTAAAAATAGAGATAGCTGTGAAAAAGTTTGAAGAATGTCTTAAAAATAAGGATTTAATTGTAAACATGCTAGAAAGTCAGAGCAGCATGCATCAAATTACATGGAAATCACTGATTTACAGCAGTATTTTGTACATAAAGGTTGTTTCTAAGTTAAATAAATCCATCGGTGATTTATAGACCCATCGATTTGGTGCTACCCCAATTGGCAAAAGAATCCTGCATTTTTTTTGCTGGAAAAAGCAAATAAACTGTCCTGGTACTTGCATTTTAGACTGAAACAGAAAAAAGTTCATGCAGTCTGTAAAAGTTTGGAGTGAAACAAACAAATCTGACTCCTTTCTTAGTTTCAATGTATTAACAAAATGTAAGTAAAAAGTCTAAAATTACAGTAAACTCATGCGGATCGCTCTGCTCAGAGCTGTTTCTGATTATATTTGGTACATGCTGTCCAGAGAAACATATGTTTGTGCTTAAAGTCACTTAAGCAACGCCAGCTTCTCAGTGTTTTCAATGATCACGTGTCCCCAGCCATGAAAACACTCAGCTAAGGCTCTTCGATACATGCAAGTTTAATAATTGTAGAGTTTTGCTTAATTTGTAATGTAAACCTAAAACCACAAAAGGAAATAGAGCGTCACACCCATGTGAGCAATTCAGCAAGAACACGGCAACGCCGTCAACAGTAAACAACTGGAATCTGCTTCCACCTCCCATTATGCTCATTATAGTGTGAAACTACAGGGCAGAAAAGGCTAAACTTATAAAGTACTTTACAAAATTATTCTTAACTATTGAATCTCTCCATGTGTTCTGACATTACAACAACAAGCTTGATTTTATTTGTTGCTATTTTAATTTTGTGTTAAAAGCAGAACACAACTGCACCTGATACATGGCTCCTAAAAATGTCCTTCCCATAAAAATCTGAAAAGTTAAACAAGTATTTGTGTTACTCTAAACAAAACCAGAGCAAACAATGTCTTATAAACACCCACACCACTGGGGTGGAGTTTCACCTTCCAGCCAAACAAAACCAAACATTCAGCCAAAACTTCAAGGAATGTATGCATGTATTAGAGTAGCCTAGTTAAAGTCCAAGTCTAAATCTTTTAAGAAGCTATCTGTGGCAATAATTGAACAAATAAATGTTTACAGCTTGAGCAAAAGTTTTAGTACCATTCACATAACTATCTAGGTGACTTCTGAAGGCAACTGGTTGCACTTGTTTTTAATTGGAGGTATCAGAGTCACAAAAACACACAACTTTCTTTTGGTTCTTCCACTTATGAGAGATAAACCAATTTGTGTTTCTCTATCACACCGATTTAAGAAGACAAAATAGCAAAAAGGTTAAATGGGTATGATTATTGTTGCAGGTTACATTTGGGTTTAAATCTGCCCAGTGTTGTTTTAGAAGTAGATTCACTTTCAGACACACAGGCAGTAAAACTCCTGGGTTCCCTTTACCTTAGTGTACAGAAACTGGCAGCAGACACACACTAATGTGACTCAGATATGTCCTTTGTACTCTGTGGTCTCCTCAGCACGATGGATGCCAGAGAGGAGACCGTGGGTCTCCTGAACAATGTCCTGCTCAAGCTTCAAAGTCTGCCCAGTGCCCACCCTCTGGAGCTGGGAGGCTTCTTCATCCTCCTAATCTTCATCTGTGAGTCATGCCTCATTTAAAAAAAAAAAAACAAATTTCTTAGAATTTTTAAAATATATTAAAATATATAACTTTCCAACAGTTATGGTGATTCTCATGATGGTGCTCACATGCGTGAGCCACTGCTGCTGCTGCTGCTGCTGTAAGTCCAAACAAGACAAGCTCGACGTCTAAGGGAACATTTTTACTTTCCGACAGGTTTTTTCCTGCCGATCTGCTCACCAAAGTGCTTAGAAATCCTGCCTGGGTTTCAGACATAAGCTGCACAGCTAAGAAAGGAGGCGGTGCCACAGCACAACAAAACAAACCCTTGGATTGCGTTCTAGACTAACAAAGCACACCTGTTAATGCTGCCAGGCTTTCAGGAGAAGCAGCATTCCTTTGGAGCATCCCTGCCTGCGGAGCAACAACAGCTCATCTACCATAAGGAGAAGGCAGGGCCGGAAACAACTGACTTATAAACAAATACGCAGAACCGAACAGGCTTACAGGTCTTTAAAAAACAACAAGCTGCTGAGTGTTAGATGAGCGGAAAGCCATATTTGTTTGAGAATGATTTATATTGACCTTGTATCATGCCTCTGTGGGGAATATTAGAATGGAAAGTTGATGTTTTAACTTTATAAGCAAGTAAATACAGTGAACAATACAGGAACAAAGCTGAAAGTTGTTTAAGGATCAGACAGCAAAGTCTCTTGTTCCAATTAAAGCTCATAAAGTGAAGATTTATGTGGTGATTTTTCCAGTGAGGAAGAGGAAACCAGGAGAAATGTCATCTGAAAGCGACAGATTAGAGCACAAACAAAACACGCTGTGGAGGAATTTAGAAGATCTGTGGTGAGGGAACATTTTTGACAAAAAAAGTTATACAATTAAACCTAAACACTGATGCACTCATTTTGTACTAGAACTATCATGGACATGACATCTGCTACTCTCAATAATCAGTGGTATAAAAAAAATAACACAATAAACAATGAATGGGAGCAGCTGAAAGTCTCTCCCTTGTGGTTCAAAATTGCATTAAAAAATAAAAATAGATAAGGTACGGCTGTAAATTCAACTGTGCTTCATATTTCTGAGACTTTTAGGCAATTTGCCTCTAAAATAAATTTGCCTTTAAACAGTTCATTGAAAGCAGGGAATAGGAGTGCAAGTCTGCCCCCTGCTGTTCTGAAATTGAAAATTGGATATTCAAAGAAGGGAATAATGTTTATATCTGAAACTGTTAAATGAGCTCAAGTATACTGATGTGAGATTTTTACTGCATCGTAATGTAGTGAAGTGATTTTTATACAATAAAAAAGTTGTTTCTAAAGGATGTGTGCGTTGAATACGTCTCTTACCCTTCGTGCTCACAAAACAAAACCATGGCTTCCAAATCCGTGAGGGCTGCTTTGTCAGTCTCCTTAAAAGATCCTCGTTTCTCCTAAAGGAAATTAAAGAAACCTTCAGGCAAATGTTTTGGTGATAACGTTTCATCATTCTAAAGCTCTTCTGCTGCTAATCTGACCTGTCTCCGGGTGACTTCCTGCCGAATGAGGAAGTTTAGCTGCTCCTTATCCTTCCGACTATAATATGTGCGACACAACGAGGGCAGACCGTCTCTACCTGCTCGTCCGGACTCTTGGTAGAAACCCGCCAGAGACTTTGCGAGGTTCCAATGTGCAACAAATCTGCAATAACATCAGAATGTGTGTCAAAATAAAAATAAGAGAACAGGAAAAACAAAAGCAGGATATTTGCTCCCTTACCTGACACTGGCTTTGTCCACTCCCATGCCAAAGCTGATGGTTGCAACAATAACCAGCACCTTCCCCTGCATCCACTCGTTCTGCGCCTCTGTGCGATCTACTGCCTTCATACCTACAAAAATCCCGAGTCTTGTCACTTGAAACCCAGAATGCATGTGAGGTTTAAAAACCTTGGACACATTTAAACATCTTACCTGCATGATAAGCCTTCGCTAAGACTCCAAGCTTGTTCAGCTGATAAGCAACAGTTTCACAGCCTTCCCGGGTTCGACAGTAAACAATCCCACAGCCCTGAACACAAACAGTGTAAATGAAAAAAAAACTCATTATGTATGAATTGACTAATTTGTATCTGATTTAAATACATATAGGCAGAAAATATGCGCATCAATTAAGAGCTGTGGGATATTATTGCTTTAACTCTGGATAACAAAGTTAAAGCAATAAAAGCTGAGTGAGCATAATGATTCTCATAGATGGGGGGGGCAAAAAAAATTACATCTGTCTATTTCTGCTAAAAAGCTTTAGAAAGTTTTCTGTCTTCACCGATCAAGACTTTAAGAGCTTGTTGTGAAAAATAAAAATCTTTGGCGTATTTACTGGTAGAAACAAAACTGATAACAAGCAAGGCCACAGCTGCAGACCAGGAGATGAGCAAACTGAGATTTCTTTGTCATAAGCATTAGGGAAAAACTCCCTAAGAAGAGGTAGCTGAACGGAAAGTACTGCGTGTACATGACTGAAGACATAATAACATATTAAATAGAATTGAATGGTTTTAAGTTTCACTTCTCTCTCTAGCTTGATCTCTGAGAATCACTGCTCATTTTGCTTTGTAATAAAATAATTAAAAGGCAAATGTGCATTTCTCTGTTTGATTCAGCGTGTATCTCTTTATCAAATAAGAATATTCAAAACAAATTTCAAACTGAGCATTTCTATTTTCTAAGTAGGAGACATAAAGTCGCAATGTGAACCAAAAGACTCCAAAGATGCTTCATATCATTTCCATTGTGGTAAATAACACCAGGTTTATGCAGTATGTTAATATAATCACTCAAAGCTCTATTTTACAAACCTGTCCAGCAGATCCACTGTCCATTGTCAGAGCTTTTTTGATGAAGGCATGGAGGTGAGCATAAGGGTTCGGCAGCAGATCCCTGAAGATCACGTCATAATGAAGATTGCTGCGGAAGACGGGCGTGACGAAAGACATCGGACAGCGCAGCTTAAGCGACTGCACAATGTCTTCTTGAACGTTCTTGGGAGCTGTTGCCGTCAGCGCCAAACAGGGAACTCCAGGTATGCGAGCCCGCAGCTCACCCAGTTTGAGATAGTCTGGCCTAAAATCGTGGCCCCACTGGGAGACGCAGTGAGCCTCGTCCACAGCCAGGTAGGACAGCAGGCCGCGGGAACACAGGCCCGTCAGGCAGGGCTGGAAAGAGGGCGAGGCCACCATCTCTGGAGTGATGTAGAGTAGCTTCAGTTTGGGCCGCTTGCTCCCCAGATCAGCCAGGATCAGACGGCGCTCGCCCACTGGAAGCTTGGAGTTGATGGAGCAGGCGGCGATGTTGAGCTCCTTCAGGTGATCCACTTGGTCCTGGAGAATATCATGTAGTTCGAATAAAACTCAGCGGTGTGTAAGGTGACGCAAAACCCCACTTCGATATTGTCAATTTAATCTGTGTTTATCTTAAAATCGAAAAAGATGAGCTAACTTTGTTGGTTAATTGAATGACCTGGTTGTCTTAGGAGGAAATCTAAGAAAATCTGTGTGGTTACCAGAGTGGGGTTGTGGACAATCTAATAACTTTGAATAACTATATCAGCTAAAGTGGGTACTGTCTAGTCAAATGTGATTTCTACTAAAGAAAACTGGATAGGTTTTTTTTGTTTTAATAGGAAAAACATCTTTTAAATTTTATGTTTTTTTTCTCAATATCAAAAAGCTAGTTATTTTAACAGGTACTTTTGTTCAAGTTTGAGAGGCTTTACAGAAAACGTTGAACCAAATGTTCTGTGACAAAATAACAGAAAATCCAAGAAAACAGAATTCCTTAGGGATAAAAGTATTAAACCATCAACCTACCAAAATCACTGCACACGCAATAAATAGACAATTAAACTCTACCTTAGTTAACTTTTATTGGGTAGAAGTGGGTGTCAGACTTCAGTAATGTTATATTGTAGATAGTTAATCAAAAAGGTGACCAGCAAGGCTCTGTATTTGATCACATTCTATTCTTCCTCCTAAAGAGGCCTTTCAGAAAGTACAACAGCAATAACTTTCTGTAGTACTGCTTTTGTTGTGCGACAGCACTTACAGAAACTTGCTGAGATTTTCTTTTGTTTTTGAATTGTGAACAACAAAGCTTCTACAGATCGCTCTGCAGAATCAGTATGAGGAGAGGGAAGAGTCTGACCTGAATGAGAGCGATTAGCGGGGATATAACCAGAGTAATACCCTCAGCCAGCACTGCAGGCAGCTGGTAGCACAGAGACTTCCCTGCTCCGGTTGGCATGCACACGAACACATCCCTCTGACCTAAAACAAGACAAAAAAAAGGGTCAAATTTTTAACAATGAAAGACAGTTTGACTTCCTTTCGTAGCCTGCTTCAAATGTTACATGTACTGAATGGGATAGCACTGCTGCTACTCTGCTGCTAGGGCAGAGAGAAGACAAAGACTGAGCAGAAACTATGAATTAACTGCACTGTTTTAAGACTCACCTCTAACGACAGCCTTAACAACATCTTCCTGAAGTTTAGACCTAAAGCCGTCGAAGCCAAAGTGAGATTTCAAAGCCTGTTTTAAACTTGTTGACATCCTTCGTCTGACTACAGACAACTTTCTCGTCGTCGCACACCTATTACGTCATTTGAGTCGGAAAAAAAGACCAGGAAATAAAAGTATTGATAATAATTATCTGTTCTCATTGTACTTATGTATTGTAGCCATTAAGTTATTTACTTTGACGATTTTCAACTTTAACCGAAAATAAAGAATACGTCAGCTGTGATATATTTGGTAACAGTGAACTCGAGCTCTGATTGGTTCAGCCGGCTGCACCTGCTAAGACACACGTTGTCTTTTTAACCTGAAATTTTAATTACTTGTCGCCTTTCTTGACCCTTGGTTCCTGTTGCATGAATTTGTTGTACATTCATTTTTAAAAAATGGCCTGCTGTGATTTATAGGTTGCTGTTTGTTGCACTTTAGTCAAGTTTCAATATTAATAAAAAAAAAAAAGATTGTAACATGAATGAATGAAGGCAGCTTTATGTTACACTCGGATGAATTCGAAGAAAATTGGCTTTATTAAGTGTAAGTATTTCAATTTTAAAACAAGTTGAGCTTAGTGTAAGTTGTAGATACTAAAGTACTTCAGTAATCACTTACAGATTGATGTTTGTTTCTAAATGACAAAATGACTATTTTGTTGTACAAAGCATTGTTAGAGTAAACTATGTGACTGTTCATTAGTCTTAAAATTCTCAAAAGTCAAAATACTACATGTGGACATTATAATAAGGCTTGGCTCATGCTCTAGTGTGGCTGCACGATATTAGAAAATCTGATGTTGTGTCTTCCCTTTTTTAAATCCATTTAGAATGAGGAAAGAGAGCGCTGTTGGTATCTGACAGGCTTATCTCTGATTATTTAAGGAACTGCTGATCTACTGGTATTTGCAGACACAACCATCTTTTGGGCAAAACAAGAATACTCTAAAACAGAAATCAGAAATGTTTGATGGTAAGTAACTCAGTTTTCAAGTTGGTATTATTGACGAGATTGGACAATATTAAAATTGTAGATAGACTTGGACTCTACATGAGTATGGTGCTTGTTTTTTCCCTAGATAATTCTGATAACTAATGTTATATCAAAGGATGTGATAAGGTCAGAAGATGGGAAGGAAACGGTAACTAACAATGGCTAAAATAAATAAATTCAATAATTTAAAGATCTTTTTTTTAGGCTTAAAGGAGAAATAAACAGCACAATTAAAACTAGATTTGGTTTATTCTTTATTCACAGAAGTGCATTGTTGTTATCATATTAGTATTGCACATTACAGAAGATTTTTACATCGGAGTATCTGCTTAAATGTCTAAAAACACAAAAGACCAGAGGATGGTGCTCTAACTCTTATGTTGAGAAAATAGCAGCAGAAATCACATTAAAGCAGAAGCAACATACAGAGTGGTCATTTATATCAGGATTTCACCGCTATTCTGGGTTCTTATACTTTAACTTTACTGGCTCATACAGGAAAACCTGACTGGTGGGTGGTGGTGGGGGGGGTGAGAAACCTAGGCCCACAGGCAGGATGTGGGGCAGAGACAGTGGGTCTTAGCTGCTTGAGACCGGATCACGAGATCCCTCACAATCTCCACTGTACCAAACAACGGGAACAGCCTCTCGGTGAAGGTCTCATTATAGGTGTAGATGTGCAAGTGTTTGTCCACGTCGTAGAAGGACAGCTGGCCGTTGTCATAGTCGAGGTAGATGCCCACCTTACGGGGGATCAGGCCGGCTGGCAAGGTGGTGAAGGGGACCGTCAGGGCTTTAAACTCAGTGCCCCTCTCCAGCCGCAGGGTCATGTATCCAGTGTCAGTGTTCAGCGACTTGAAGCCCTTCCTCAGCGCCGACTCTTTGGCCACGCCCAGCCGCCAGTCGCGCTCACCGACCTCCGCCTCCCAGTAGTGGCGGCCGGAGCCCAGGCCGTGCATGCCGACGGCGCACCACCACCCGTCGAAACGCTGGTGGTAGTTGGGAACATCTTTCCGCTCGAAGCCGCAGCGCATCCTCTTCTCGTCAACAGAGATGAGCAGGTCTGGATTGGCTGTGTCCAGATCCAGAGTTACCTCCACTTTGGGTGGGAAGGAAGACGGTTTGAATATCAAGACGACTCAGAAGATTGACCAAAATATTTCCAGGAAACATGTTCAAGTACCTGCAGCGTCTCCAATCCAGTCCCACACTACAAGAACAATAAAAAAAAGATTTATCTCAGCATGAACATAACTTTTATTTGCAACTGATGCATGTGAGGAAAATTTCTCGAAAACATTTGAGTTTTCGAACTAAAATTCATCCAATTAGCTGCTTCGAAACAAAGTGTACCAGGGCCCTTAAGGGGCGAGAGAGCTCTTTTAAACAAATAGATCTCTTGAGATCATGGTTGTCTTTTCTTTCATTGTGGTCTAAAGTCTTGGGAGGATTAAGAAAACAATTCTCACATAGAAAAAACTCTCATTTTTATTTGGCTGCCTAATTAACCGGTTTTAAACTTCAGTACCCATGTCAAGGCACTTCTGACATGGGTTGTTTATCCTCCTCTGAAAAAATTTACTCAAATTAATATTTATTTATGTTACTGTTGGATCATGCTCATGCGATAAAGTTGAATCTGTGTTAATCCCTTTAATAAATTCCTATCTTAGAGTGCCAATAAGAGTGCTAGATGCTGTAAATAGCAATATTTCACAGATATTTCTACATGTAAGCAATGTTCCCTGCATAAGGATAAATCCTGTATGCTTTTTCTGATTTTTTGGAGCAAAAAAATATTTTCATCTTACTTGTACTATAATAGCAATATAACTCCTGTGTTGCTTGGGAATTGTTTCTATTAAATAGTCTGTAACTTATCGAATCAAATCAATAAATTTGAGCTTCAAAGTGTACTTTGATATTTTTGGTCTCATTTACCTGGCTGAGGAATGTAGGATATGGCACCTGGAAGGGAAACGATGAAACTGATGAAAATGAACATTTCCTTTCATTAAACTGCATCAGAAAGAATTCTGGAGTGATTTACAAACCGATCTTGTGAGTTCTCTGCTTCCACAAAAGCCACTGCTGTGGGATGGTGTCCTGCAAAAAAAAAAGAAACAAAAGGGGGTTTTGTTATTGAATTTTTGGCCCAGAAAATGTTCAGTATACTCTGTGATTCACAGTACAAGCTGTTACCTTGTCAGGTCGCTGTGACACTAAAGTCCACAGAACCAACTCCATAGCGGTCAGGAGATTGGGCGCACGCCCCCAGCGCCAGGCTGACTGGAGGTCCTCCAGGATCTTGGCGACTGGTTCTCCAGGCCACACGCTTTGCTGCACAATTATGTGTTTAGAAAGAACAGCTTTTATTTTGAAGGTCCAGTACAACAGAAAGGGTTTAGTGGCATACTTAAGCTTCCCACCTCAGGCTGGGCCCTCAGGTCTTTGATCCAGTTAAGGATGACAGCTTTGGCCCGCTCCAGGTCCTGTCCGTTAATCAGATCAGGCTGCTTGCCCTCATCCATCTCTGGCCAGCCATCAGTCTGCAACAGTGTCTTCTGCACACAGAAATTCACCTTAAGGTACACACCTTAGCTTTCATACCGCTATCATTTTTTTAAATAAGTGATATGTTGTCGTTGTTGGGGGTTTTTTTGTATCTTGGCTTGGCACCTTGTTCTCCAGCATGGATGCCGACTGCAGGACGAAGAATCGGCAGAGAGGAGACGACCAAGTGTCATCTTGGTTACAGATGTGCTCCAGGACTTCTGACCTCTGCAGGAATTAACAAAAAGAGAGAAAAAAAAACACAATAGCGAAAGACAGCAGATAATTCTCTTATTAGGAAAAACGTAATTATTTTGTATGGCGGCTTTCCTGTCGGACTACGAATCAATTAACTGCATAGTGTCGTGTGACGTTACAGAATAAGACAGTAAAAGAAACAAAAGAAAACACAGACAAAAAAAACAGCTTAGATAGATAAAAATGTTCTGAGAAGTTGAGGGAAGAAAAATAATACTCTAGATTGCTCTTGAAAATATGCTTCTTTCATGTTGATGCTGTACCTGGCAGACCCGGCTCAGGTCTTTAGCCAGCTCCACCACAAACAGCTGATCCTCATCCAGAGGCTCCTTCTTCTCTCTCTTTGCTCTCTTGTTCGACTCCTGTCAAGAAAAAAAAAACACAAACAAAGGGGTTTCTGTTAGATACTCATTGGAATGAGAGTGAGGCTTCAAGACCCACATTGATGCCAGTGCTCGTCCAGAAGTGCTTTACAAAGTAATAATGTCAATTTGGAGAGGAGGCAGTGGCACGGCCTGATCAAAATGCACATCAAGGCTCTAATGGTGTTAGCAGAGACATCCAACTGGCTCTTTTCTGCAAAATAAAAGCAAGGTGCACATCCTGGATGGCCATGATAACAATGTTTTCAAATGATTTATCTACTTAAGTAACAATGTGACCTAAAAAAAAAAAAGTTTGAACATTAAACATGTTGAAGAAAACAACGCTGACCTTAATCTTGGCTGTCAGGTTTTTGGCCGGCTCGACCATGAAGTGAAAACACTGCATCATCTTGGCTGTTGTCTGTGCCCGTATCCTGCAATGACAGATGTAAGCAAATACCGCTTCCCGAAAGCATCACGGGTAGATCCAATAAAAAAAAACATGACCTCTTTTATTTATTGTTTGCCAGCCTGTGCTGTTGCCCTGACATGAAGAATAACCAATTTTTAAGGGAATGTTAAAAATCTGAATGGTTTGGCCAACATTAGGCCAGTTTACCTGTCACATTTTAAGTGAAACCCTAACCCTAAAATACTTTTTTTTAAATCGCATTTCTCCTCATAACAGAATTAATTCTTCATGGAAAGATCAAAACAGGAATGCTTCTTTGAAGGAGGTGGACTTTGTGCAAGAGGTTAGCTAATGTTTACGGCCAAAACATCAGCATGGAGCTTATGACACGTGATGGAAACTTCACCTTTCTACACAGCGTGATCACAACAGCAATGCCTTAGAGCACCTCTGCGAAGTAAACAAACTCAAGGAAGTGCAAATAGTTCGGAAAATAAGTTATCAAGCCAGAAGCCATTGTTAACTAGAGCGGAACCAAAAAACTCAGGATTTTTTTTTTCATCAGTTTCCCTCCGTTTATTATAACTTTCAAACTATTCAAGTTTTTCGAATGATGTGTACAATTGCTGAATGTGTCAATCTGTTCTCTTTCAAAACCCCAAAGCAGTGCAAAGTTTGCTCATATGTCGGGCCTGCTCTGGTTGTGTCCTTGTTAAGGTCCTCTCTCTGTCTGAAATCCTTACACTTTCTCTGTTTATGCCACACTCACATCCTCCTACAATCTGAAGAGCAACACAAAGCAGTCAGTTTGTGCACCAGAAAGCCATCATTGCAGCTCACAGAGTCCAGCCCCATGCTCAATTATTAAGATGCAGCAACAAAACCTGAAAATAAAGAAGACTATCTAAGTTAGGGTTGAATTACGCTTTAAATTAAAAAATAAATAAATAAACATTTCATTTTAGAATGAGTAACGGTTCACACGGATAAGAAACATACCGGATTTTGATTTAAATACATGCAGCACATCCGTTGATCTTATTCATACTATAGGAGACCATGACCACGCAGTTTCAGCCCCGACCCAGTTTGAGGTCAGCTGATGACTGCGCAAGAAGTAAACACAGAGCCGCAGAGCGACTTTGCAGCAGATCTGCACCAAAGCACCAGTAACTCTCTTCATACACTTTGCAAACTTGTTTTGTTTTTCCACTATCATAGAGTCCCGTTAAACGCGTTTTTCTTTCAGGCAGCGCCACACAATTTCACCCCTGCAGTGCGTCATGCAGATAAATCTCGCTGGTTTTTACGAATCGCTGAAGCGCAGCTTACCTTAAAATTGAGATTTCAGGAGATGTTGTTGGGTCTCTTCTTGGTTCGGCTCAGCAGGGTTCGGCTCGGGAAGAAGTCCGGTCTGTGTGCTGCAGAGTCTGACCTTGTTTACATACCAAACTGGCAGTCGGCGGCTCGGGGAAGTTCGGTTTTCTCCGTGAGTGACGCAAGCGGCTGTCCAATTGGCACAGCGCTGAGTCACGCTGGAGAAATAATAATACTGTTGTTCACAATGCGAAAGGAGCTGAAAAAGAAAAACCTTTTAATCCATACATTACTAGATATTTTAAACCCTGGGAGTGAGTCAATAATGTTTCTTGTTTGTTTTGGCTAGTTCAGTTGGTGTTGAGTTGAAAACATAATAACAGAAAACAAATGAGTGTCTTTTATACTATTCTTAGTTTAACCATTTAATGAGGTTAAAATGCACAGTGAACAATTATAAGATATGACACATGGCGTTATATCCTCTGTCTGCATTTTATACTTTTAAGTGCAAACATCAACGTGTTTTATTGGGGTTTTATATGACAGACCAACACAGAGTGGCGCACAACTGTAAAGTGGACAGACAATCACACATGCTTCTCGAATTTTCCTACAAATGAAAATCTGAAAATTGTGGTGTGCCTTTTTGTGTGACCTGAACTGTCAGCAAATACTTTTTAGAAGCACCTTTTGGTCCAATTAAAGCTGCAAGTCTGCTACCTGCTTTGCAGAGCTGAAATTTGCGTCAACTCTTCTTTATTCCATGCAACTGGATATTAAAATAAACACACCTGTGCTGTTTTTTTTTTTTTTCTTTTAGTAGAGCTATAATCAGTTGTACCATTATTTTATTTAGAGGTACAAGTATAAATGGGCCTGAAAGAAGTGTATGCCACACTTATCAGATTTTTATCTGCAAGGATTTTTCAGGACCATATGTTGTTTTTCTACAATTTCACAATAAAGTTCTACTTTCTGTTGGTCACATAAAATCCCAATAAAACAGAAAAAAAAAAAAAAAGTTTGCTGATGCAACATGGCACAATGTGAAAAAGTTCACTATTAAATAATAAAGCAGTTCCTAGCAAAGTGTTTTGGGGGATTTGGATTGAATTTTCATTACAATTGATGCCAAATTTAATCTGTTAATATTGAACAACAAAACACAAAGCAATTGTTTTGTGACCCATCCACATCACAAGAGAAGAGAAGTCTTCATGATCGGAGCAAAACGATTAGTGCGTTTTTTTTTTTTTTTCCTCAGAGAACCTCCGTTCAGTTTGTGTTT
The DNA here is from genome assembly GCA_903067065.1 of Brachyrhaphis terrabensis. Taxonomy (NCBI): domain Eukaryota; kingdom Metazoa; phylum Chordata; class Actinopteri; order Cyprinodontiformes; family Poeciliidae; genus Brachyrhaphis; species Brachyrhaphis terrabensis. The sequence continues at coordinate 31,139 of CAEGAG010161118.1, forward strand.
AAAACATTCTCCTCCTATTAAAGTCTCACACCTGTAAATCTCTTTACACTGTGGCTTTCTTGTGCACATGGGGTTTCTTTATTCTCTGTTAATCATATGAAACTTAAATTATGACAACAGTTTTACATCAAAATAGTAAAACTGTTTATTTCTTGCGTTTCCACAAAACAGAAACATGAGGCAAATTATTGTTCTTCAATAAATACGGTACAAGACGAGTTCAAGATTAAACCAAGCCATGAACGCACAGTGAGGTAAATGAGCACAATAAAACCAGATACTGTTGCACAGTGGGAAGTATAAGAATTAGATTAGAATTAGATTAGGCATTTAAGTTACGTGATTTGCTCATATTGTATTTTCCATTTCTTTACTTTTGTTTCCCTCTGGAAAACATACTATTTGATTGGTGACTATAGAGGACGATTCCCAGACTGTTATTTTAAGTTGTGTTTTATTGAGTTTTACAAAACTAGCTCCTTGTTCATTTGTTCTCTGGGTTTGAGTTGTTCCTCCCACTTTTATAGAGAACATAAAGTTTTGTGAGCATTTAGCTCAACTTTCTTAAAAGTGAAAATAACTCTGTGTTTGGCACCTTTTGTCTCCCTCACTGGTGGTTGGCTACACAAACAAATATCTGCTTTACAGCACATCTGAATAAAAACATACAATGTGTTTCCACTTTATGCTTTATGATAAAAAAATCTAAAAAAAACCCCCCAAACCTATGAACAGAACCGCACCCACACCACTGTCATTAATATGTTTTTTGTTTGTTTGTTTGTTTTGGTCAGTTTCCTTCGTTAAGATGTCCCAGCCACCTTCGTTTTTGAATGCTCAGTTTTTTTGAAGTATTCATATGTGCCTCTGATTAGATGGTTTGCAGCTCCTCTTTGGGTTGGGTGCTTGGCTCAGTTTGAGGTATCTCGATCAGAAAGTTCTGTTGAACTCTTTCAGAAACTGAGGTACAGCTTCCCTTTGCATTCTTTCGCCAGCTTGAGGACTTGTTCGGCATCATACAGGAGGTAGAACGGTGCTGTCTGTGGTGTAACCTGGGCTCACGCTCATGTAAGCTCTCTGAAGAGGGGGAACATCCAGGTCAGATAACAGGATGTCGCACGGCAGCTCCACAGACTGGCGGATGCTCTCTTCATACGACGGAGGAGACTGTATGGATCACAAATGACAGAGGAGGTCTGTGGCTTGTTTCTTCAAATAACATCTTTTTAGGTAATAGGTAACAGATTTTGGTTATTTTTCACTGAAAATATTTGGGGTTTGCTTCAACAATGAGACAAATTTATGAACACGTGTCTTGAGTTTTGATTGATCAGAAATGCGAATTTGTGTTTAAGAAATTTCAACTCCCATTGAGCAGACTGTTGCAGATAGAACCAAATTAATCTCAAGAATAAACATGAGCAACGATTCCCAACAAAACTGAAGAAATTCCAGCATTTAACAAAAGAAATATTCTCAAGTTTTCACAGCCCATCCATAAAACCTCACAAGTATTTCTTAAAATTGACCAATCAGCTTTTTACTGTTAGATATGAACCTGTAGGTTTCGTTAGAGGTGTGATCTGCTGATTTAGATCAAATGCAGATTCTGTTTTTCTTCCAAAGGTCTAAAATGCCCACAGCTCACCACAATGTGGTGCAGGCTCCTTAACATAGTGATTCTAGACCTATCAAACAACAAATAGATTATAAATGTATGTCTATTCATATGTCAAACTGTGAGTTCCTAAATATTATCGGTTATTTTTGTTCTGTGCTCAAAATATTATTGTGCATCCTGTTTATTGATACATTTACAGGTGGGAAATTTGGGAGTTCAGGTTGTCAGTGTTTGACCAACCACCAGTCAGAGCCAATTAAAGGAAAACGAATTCAATCTTTGATTGATAAAGCATCAAGTAGTCTTTAAGGTTTTACCTTGAAGACAGTTAATACTCTTGAAGATTTGAATCAAAAACAAAGAAGAAGTCATCACGCACTGGGGACTTTAGTGACCTGAAAAGAATACACACTGACAGCAATCTAATAACTCCTGATGTCTGATAACAATCACAAAGGTAATTTAATAACTCCCAGCGGTGTTAGTGGCCTCCATTTGATTGGAGTTTTCAGAAAAAATCCACACAATTATGCCCTTAAATAATCAATGTTTCCAAAAACTGTTGCTCTGTGTATTACTGATGTTATAAGTGTTTTTTTTTTTTAGATTTAAGTCCTATTAACGTTTTGTGAGTTAAAAAGAACTGAGTCAGTAGAATAGAGGGATTTTTAGCTACTTCCATCCACTGCATCTGTATGTTATACAAAACACTAAAACGCAGGGGTCGTCTGAGGGATACACATTTCTAGTAAAAGTTTAGATTGTGGTTTTTGGAGTTGGTTTAGGGTTAAATTGTGTCCACATAATTTTGCTTTCTTTATCATCATCATTGCTTTGTGCCAATAAAGTTATATTCATAAACATAAAAAGGATGGACCAAATGCAGCTGCTGGACCCAATCACATTTCCTGATTAAATTCCTGAATTGCATGTCTGTGGGAAAAAGGGGAGTTAGAGAACATCCTGTGGCCTGCAGAGCTTGAAGCCTATTTTTAAAAGAATAAAAGGAACATGTTTGTATTTACATTACCAATTAATCCGGTCCCACTCCAGCTGGCTGGAACGTGTTTTTTTTCCTCTTCATTATCTGCCTGATAAAATCGAGCAGATCCACGCTGCCTTACTGAGTTCTCTTATCTTTTAATTGCTCTGGGACCCTCAGGCAACACGAACATCCCCACACCCTGCACTCTGTCTCACACCACACACATGCGCCAGGCTGCAAATGTTTCCATGCCGTCCTGCCTCAGGCTGCAGGACAGACGGGGGACAACGAGCGACTATCACTATCTGAATTCTCGCTCACATTCAGCCCAGAAGGGAGAGGAGGCATATTTTCTTCTTTACTGACCACTGCTGTGATGGGCAAAAAGCAGCGGGTGTGAGCTCACTTTCATGTGTTTATCATGTCAGGGAGTGTCTGATTAAGAAAAAGGAGGGAAGACGACAGGAGCACAAAGCTGCTTTCTTGGCCACTGTTTGCACTCATGGATGCAGCCTCTAATTATGTTCGATGTGCCTTTTTCTCATTACCTTGTTTGCTGGAGCGTTGTGCGAACCCAAAGCTCAGCCGTAGATCAACAAAGTAAAATGCTAAAAGCGGTAACACAATGCAGGGGCGCTGATCGTGCTTCCTGATTACCCCAATGCGACTGCTGTCTAATCTCTTGCAGCAGAACTGCCTGTCAGTGAAACAGCGACAGATAAAAACGTACTTTAATGTATCTTTATTTAGTGCTAAGCCACACATTGAGCAGACCTTGCATGACTGAAGGGACAACTGTCTCCAGATCCCATAATAAAAAGCTCGACACCGATCTCCGAAGGGCTTCATCGTCATGGGATATGCGACTGTATCGGATGCTGCGGCGAGGTCTTGAATTAATTCACCCTACCTCAGTAACAATGGGTCCACTGAGGCCAAAACGGTCTGCGATCATCATGTGGATCTGCCGCTGGCGGTCCTTCTTTCGGACGCTCTCGTAGGAGGGGAGCCTCGGCAGGGTGGTCTCCAGGGTGGGCAGGCTGTAGCTGGAGGGCAGACCCACGTAGAACAGCTCACCCGGCAGCTGAGAGGCACAGAGGACACTGGACACTTGAGGCAAAACAATGGCTTTAAAATGAAACGCACCGAGTTATGGTCCAAAGAAGTGATTTCAGCAAAGGATTGTTTTTGATGGAAATGATGCGTGCACAGAAGTGGGATTACCTGGGTGACGCTGTCTTCAGGGATGTGAGTCTGCTCCAAACAAGGAGATCCAACCAGAGTCTGTCTGCTGCTGTAGTACTGAGGGGGAGCATCCTGAAACAAACAGCAGTGACTTCAGAAGATGCAGCTGATCCGGTGCCTGGAACAAGTATTCATACAAATTAAGTCAAACCACAAACTCCAATGTTTTCTTACATTTTTTTTTTTTTTTTTTTTTTACAGAAATGTAATGTGATAGATCAATGCAAAGTGCAGAATTGTAATGGAGAAGGAATATTCCACATGGTTTTCACATTTTTGGGAAATTAAAATCTGAATAGATATATTTTAATCTCTTAACCCTTAAATATGATAGAACCATTGCCTCCAGAAGTTACCTAATGTTAAATGTTGTCATGCTAATGTTTCTCTTTTTTGCCACAAGACTGCACATTTTATTGCTTTTATTTGATGCTTTATTCATCTTTTAATCTTTGTTCCCTTTTGCCTGAATGGTTCTATACAAATAAACTTTTCTTGCCTTTATTCAGAAATAACCTGTGCATAACCTGACATACAGAACAAGGAAAGTATAAAGTATTATCCGGATGAGCAATCAAGACACTGGAGAATATTTTTGGAGAAGCCGCAGAGAAACATGGATGAAGTAGTAGAATCTGATGAGAGGGCAGTTTTTAGCCATATATTTAACAAATCTTGCTAAAATAGAAGACTGGGAAGAAGGAAGCCATCAGTTAATGAAAACAGTGAGAATCATGTTTGCAGTTTTCCACAAGCATTGGAGCAGAAACACTATATGTGTGGATAAAGTTGATCTGGTCAGACAGAGCCAAAATGTTAACTTTTAATATCCTGGACACAACATGCCCATGTGAAACATGGTGGTGGATGCATCACGCTGTGGGAAGTGTTTTTCTTGAGCAGGCTCATTAAAGATTTAGAGAAGATGGGTGGAAGAAAAGCTGTTACAGGCTGCAAAACATACAACCAGAGCTCCAGTCTAAGGGTTTAGAAGAGTCCTATTAATGTTACAATGGACCAGTCAAATTACAGAGTTAAATCTAAATGAGAATCTGTGGACAGATGTTCCACCTTTGTCCTGATTCAGCTGCAGCTATATTTTGCAACAAAAAAAAAAAACACAAGTAAAAATGTTAGTCTGCGTGTGCAAAACTCTAATTTCTGTTAAATCCCCCCAAAATACGTACATGCAGTATGTTGAAGTTTGTGGTTGCAACGTGACGAAAGTAACGGAGTCCAAGAGGTAAACGTACTTTTACGGGGCTCTGTATTCACTAGTTGTTGTTTCCCCATCTGCGATTAGCCAGAGAGCCACTAACTTCAGCCCAATTGACCAATTTTCATGCCTTGTTTCATCCCTGTGGGCTCCGGACCGTTTAGAAGCACCATAAATTATTAGATCAATAAGGCAACAACATGACCACCCTCCGATTTCCGCACCTCCTCCTTCCCACCCCCCTTTCATTAAACAACAAGACCTGTCAGCGTCTCACTGTATGTGGCGCTGGGATGCGGAAAAAAAGGCTGACAGAAAAGCAAGTTAATTGCCTGGCGTCTAAATGAGTGTCCTTTGTGAGGAGAACAATGTGATGTACTGACTGTGTCAGGAGGGTCCAAGAGGTCTTTTGAGTGTTCTCCTTGTAGCTGTGGCAGGTAGCTGTTACTAAGCACACTCCGGTGAACATTATCTCCCTGCATGTCATGATCATAACAATGTCAGTTTGTTGCATGGATGACACTAAGTCCGAGTATTAGGAGCAATAGGCTTCTTCTGGACTTCAACGTTTTATGGCATTTAGCTGTTCTGAAGTGTTAAATTGGTCATTTTCTGAGGACAAATTAAACTAACACTTTTCTCACACTCGAAAAAGACGCAGAGCGGCGACCTTTGGCTTGACCCCTCGCAGCATATTGGCGAGAAACAGAGGACACTCGGAAAAGGTGATGGCAGAGGTCTCGTTTGTACTTTAAAGACGTAGAAGAACGTCCTCAGGAAAGGGGAAAAAGAAAAGAAGGTTTGTCCTTTTGTCGCCTGCCATTGATTCGGCCAGTGTGAAAAAGCACAACCGTGTAAAATCGGTGTTGAAGTCGGGGGAGGATCCCAGCAGCGGCTCGTTTTTTTTGTTTTTTTTTCCTCCTATTGCTTCAGACTAAAGGAGATCCATTGTCTCCGTTGTGTCCCCAACACCCACAGTGAGGTCTGTCCCCTATTCATGGGGGCAAAGTGAAGCAGGGAAAGGTATGTGGCTATGAAGTTGAAGACGTGAAATATCCCTCTGAGAAACAATGAAAGAGGGCTTCTGTTTGTTCTGAATTTTTTCTTAAGTATAAGTCCAACAGACAACAGCGATCTCTGTTCCTGAGTCCTAAATAGATGAATCATGTTCAGGTTTTATGATAATTTAAAAGGAAAATCTCATCTTTTGCATGTGTATGGATGTAACTTGAGGCCAGAGCGGCCAGTTTAGATCTGTAAATTAGACTCTCTTGGTTCCTTAAGCTAGGCGGCAGATCTATCTAATCCAAACCATGGCTGAGCACAACTTCCTGTCTTGCATGTGCTTGTGCTCCTGCAGACCAAAGATAGCGCTCAAGCCTCACCCCTGGGACTAATGGAGATGAGAACCAAGTCAGGAAAAGGGAAGTGGAGAGAACGGTTGCCATCTTTGAACTGTTTACATTTCCGCACGTAACCTCCTGGTGCACCAAGCTGATAATCGAGCGTGCTATCCGGCAAACATTCTCATATGTTTTTCCAAATTAGACCCTCAGTCCCAAGTGTTTTCTTTTGTGTGTTTTTTTGTGTATTTTACATCATAGACCAACAATAGTTACATGAAAATGTCACTTGTTAATTTTCACAACTAAAAATAAAAAATATATATTTTCTGACATAACAGTTTGTTGGAACATATGCAGTTACAGCTGCTAGTCTTTTGAGGTCTCTCATTGCCAGCTTTGTACATATAGAGATTGAAATTTTCCAAATTCTTTTTTTTGGAAAGTAGCTCCAGCTCAGTTAGACTGGATAAAGACTCTTAGTGAATGTCGATGTTCAGTTTTTCCACAGACTCTGCGGAATTTGAAACAAAATTATGCTTCAGTCCAAACCAGTTTACTGTAGCTCTGACTGTATGCAACAGGAAATACAATAGGAAAATCCGCTCCCACAGCATAATGCCGCCACTTACATGTTTTGCTGTAGGGTTGGTGTGTTTAAGGTAAAGTCCTGTACTAGTTTTCTGTCACACTTGGTGTTTTGCATGAAGGCACATCTGACCAGACACATTGTTTCATCTCTTAGACTTTAACCACAATTTCTTAAGGCATTTGCAGTTGTACCATAAACTTTCTGAGTTTAGGTGAGGAACTGAACACTTGGAATATTCACACAGAGAGTCAGAAAAAAAAAAAAAAGAAGTGATTTGCTCTGATTTAATTACATTGGTGGTGAAGTTGCATCAGTATGCACGGTAAGAGCTAATTCTGTCCAATTCCATTAGAATCACCGAGTCTCTGTGAGATATTTCTGGAGGGCAGTTAATTCACACTGAGGCGAATCCATTGCTGCAGACCGATGATATCAAGCTTATTCAGTCCTTTCGCCACAGCCAGGCAAAACGTAATCTGACACTTGTTAACGGTGTAGCACACACACTTCTCTCTCTTGTGAGGGTGTCCTGCAGCACTGAACGTACAGATCACCTTCAGAAGAAAGCTCAGCACAAGGGAAACTTTTCACGGCGTCGTGTGTTTATTTATTTTTTTGCTCCCTCTCTGAATGACTCACCATATCTGCGTGTGGGTCCTGATAGGAGCCGTGTTTGCAGCACTGGGCATCTTTGCGGTAAATAATGGAAAGCAGCACGATGACGACAAAAAAGAACACCAGGGAAGAAACTGTTTCAAAAGAGAAAAGGGGAAATAGTTAATTGATAATTACTGCTTGTTTATGAGGACACATTGTGGTGTAATGTTTCACATTCTAATAAGGACGAATCGATATTCAAAACCTTCACTTTAGACAGAGGTGCAACCTTCAATCTGCAATTAATTGGATTTTCTCTAATCAGAGATCGCCAGGTCAGTTGCTTATATTTTTGTTTCATTAAATGCTTCACAACGAAAACATTACTTTCCTGAAATTTAAACGTTCTGGAACTTACAAGGTATTTTCTGAATTTTTCCTGGAAGCTGCAGGTACTTTTGTTGGCTCACCTGTGACTCTCCACAACGATGTGGTACTGAAAGTATCATGGAATCCACTAATTACTTTTTACGAAAACTATTTGCTCCTTTTTTCAGAACTCAATAGGAATGTTTACCTTACCAGTTTGCTAGTTTACTCCTTGCACTTACTAGTCACTTTCCATGAATGCACCTGCTGCTTTCAGACTTTAGCAATTACTTTCAGGAAAATGTCTTCTGAAGTCCAGCAAAGTGTCAGAATAAGAATGAGAGGGGAAAAAAATCCCCTAAAGATAATTTCCCATTACACTTCCCCTCTAGTTTTTATTTATTTTTATTTATTTATTTATTTTTTTGGAAAGAGATTTGTTATGTTTAAGTATTAGACAGGACATGCATAAATTTGACTAATGTAGCAACACCCTCGTTTAATTTAAAACTACTATTTACTGTAATAAACACAAAACACATGCAGAACATTTATGTTTCACTTTGTTTCAGTGTCTTTTTATGCCTCAAATAAAACCAAAAACTGATGTCAGCCCCCAAATGTTTTTGACTGGTGCATCTCTGCTCAGCTGTTCAACAATTATCGATAAAAAATAGACAGAAAATCACATGACAACGTGTGATAGCAAGTTGGATTTAAATAAAATAATCTCATTGGCAGCAGCTGAAATACATGACTGATCTTGATGCTGCATTATAAAGCAATGTTTTCTTCTTCTTGAAACTTGTTTGACGAAGTAATGAAAAGTAAACATTGAACAGGATTGGCGTTTAATGATCTACTTACAGGAGGCAACGAGCACCGTGAGCTGATCCGAGGTCAGCTGTGAGGAGGGAATGGTCGGGCTCGCAAATGTGGACATTTCCTCTGCTTGGAAAATTAAAGTTGCTTTCACAAATCTTCCCGAGCTCGCCAGCCTCAGTGCAAATGCTCTCATCTTACACCTCAGGAAGAAAAAAAGAAAAAAAAAAGGGGGAGAGTCAGAGAGAGGGGAACTCCAGTTTAGCGGCTCCTCTTCACGACTGCCATCTCCGCGGGGGGACACATGCGCTCTGGAAGTCAGGATCCCAAACTCTCCTCCTGGTGAACAGGCTGCAGCATAAGAGCGCGTAAAAAGCGCACTGACCGACGCCCTCCAGCAGGCAGCGTGGCAGCAAACGAGGCTGCCTTCACGCACTGATACGACACACTTATGATGCAGGGATTGTTTGGGAGCGGTTTGTTTCAGTTGGTGTCTGTGTGCGCATGAGATTACAGAGAGGGCGGCTTGTAAACACAGAGAGTTACTGAGCTGCTTCCTCCACCGGTTTAATTAATGGCGTCCAGACTATAGCAGGTTAACACACGACGTGCCTGAGGCTGAGTCCCGTTACCCTGGAGACGGTGGGGGTCCCATCCTGAGGGGATTTCTATGCAGACAAAGAGCAAAAAAAAAAAAATGTAGCATTGGTATTCATGTGTGGATTTCTATCTAAATGGACTGCTTGTATTATATTTGAAAAAATATGAATTAAGGAAATATTTTATTTTGTGGCAAACTTTTGCAGAGCCAGTGAATATGAGATCTAGCCTCCCATAAAGGAAAGGCAATAATTACATATTTGTCATGGAATCCATTAACTGTAGATTTGATCTGCTGACAAATCAACAAATTTGATTTGTTGATTTGTAGAATGTTTGTGTTTACATTCTACTGAATAGATATCAAATGATTTAGTATGTGCAGTGCCTTGCAAAAGTGGCTTACCTTGACTTTGAATCACACTGCTTAATAAAATAATTGTAATGATTTTGAACTAGCAGGTAAAATGCACGGTTTCCAAAGTTGCTACAGAAAAAAAATATATTGTAGGACTAAAATATTGTAAGAATCTTTTACACTGACACCCCAAAATAAAATCCAGACCAAACAATAGCCTTCAGGTATGACTTTTTTGTAAAAGATCCACAGCTTTGTCAAGTCTGTTGATAGGACAACTTTATAAGCACTGCTTAAAAAAGTGTTGGCACTTTACAAATGTCTTCCTTTTTGTTGCAGTTGTTTCAGATCATCAAGTTTTACTTAAAAAATGAATTAAAAATTAATGCGTTGCACTTCTAGCTTCAGCCCGATTGAGATAGAATAACGTTTTTCATCTGCTAGATTAGGGGTCTGCAACATGCAGTTCCAGAGCCTCAAGTATCTCTTTGGGTCTGTGTCTCATTTAATACTTTAAACAATAAAATATTTCCCCCATTTTTTACTTTCTACTTTTGTTTTGCGAACCGATTATAAAAAAGAAACACTGGCTCGTCCCTTATAAGTTTGGTTCACTGAACACCGGCTGTATGTTTTCAAGTGAAATTGTAAAAATTAATGTCTAGATAATATTTAACTTGAAATACTTTTGTAACTTTTGTAATAAAACTTTAACTATAGTAAAACAAGGTTAAAAAAACCCCATGTGATTACAAACAATTGATTGTCAGGAACAGATGTACAGTGCCATTGTGTCTTAAATTTATTTGTCCAACTTTTTTTAATCGCCCCACTTGTCTCCCTCCAAGTTTCGTTTAAAAGTTTGCAACTCTAATTATCTGTATATTTTTGGAGAAAGACTGAGAACATGCTGTATAGTTTAAGTGTAGACAGGAGGAAAGCAGTCCCCTAAGAAGTACACAGAAACATAGCAAAACCCAACCCAGTCATTTAATATTAATGCAGCTCTAAGAGTGAAGAACCGTTTGAGAAGCAGAAGAGCCGATTCTTGCTCCTGAGCCGAGCCAAATCGGTCGAATCCCTAAAACGAACCGGAAATCTCACCCTGAGCGCAGAGCGACCCCGCGTGGACGCTCTGCTCAGAACGTGCCGAGCTGGAAAAATGGTGGCCAGCGTGCGAGTCCAAAAGCTGCTTCGACGGTATAAACTAGTGATTTCCGCTGCTTTAATGATCCTCCTGATCCAGGGACTTGTGGTTTGGAGTCTTAGGAGCTTGGAAGAAGGCCCACCAGAGGTGAGAAACAGTCCCACTGACTATTTAATAGACATGAGTCTGATTTTGTTTGGATTAGCCGTTGGCGTTTAGCTCAGCTCACTGTGAGTTATTATACTGTAACGGTAGCTTATGTTAGCTCTTAGCAGAAACATGTTACTATTGCTGGGTCAGCCTCGCCTCTGTCGTTATTTATCACAAACGCTCAAGAGAAATACGAGTGAGTAGAGTGTTCTTCCTGTTTTAACTGCACGCTTTTGGTTCTCACTGTGGAAAGCTGAATGAAAACGAAGTTGTTTCAGAAGCAACAGTGGGCTGTGGGCTGCTTGTTGTCATGCTGTTTCATCTGGCTCCTTCAAGTAGAGAAAATGGAAAGCAAAGACAGGAAACAGAACAAAACATCTAATAAGGAAGTCGTTTATTAAGTAATTCAGTTAGTCTGCGTAAGTCTGAGTACTCAATTAAGACCCTTCATAGGAAGTAAACGATCAATCTGAGGCTCTGTTTATAGACAGAGTTCATGTCCAGGCAGGGAAAATATGGACTATTGATTACAGTATTTTCCAGGTTTGAAAAATTCTGGAAAAAGAAAAACCTAAAATCGAAACACGATTTTAAATCCACACTCTATTCCCTGACACTTTGTCTAAATTTAATTAAGTTCGAAGATGCTTGAATTTCATTCTGGAATTAATAAATGTTATATTAGTCAAGGTTGTTCAAAGAGTTCTTGTAGATGCTGATGACTTTGGGCTGGAAGGATGTCCTGTAACAATCTGTATTTACACAGGCTCTGATGAAGCTTTTGAGTGAAGACACAGTTATTGTTGTAACTTTTTTCTTTTTATTTATTTATTTTTTTACTATATTAACTTGTTCTTGGCACTATCATCTCCTAGTTCTCCACAGTGGTGCCCAGAACAGAACCAGCCTTTCTTTATCAAGTTGTTTAGAGTTTGATGGCACTGTCAGCAAAAGACTTATAGAAGATCTGCAGCACATCTTGACGGATCTTAGCTTCCTCAAGAATCAAAGTCTGCTTTATCCTATCTTCAATGTTGCTTCTCCAGTCCAGTCTGTTGTCCAGATGAACACTGATGTGTCTATATTCCTCATCCACCTTCACTTCTTCCCTCATGAAGGAAATAGGGTTTGTTTTAACCCCATTTCTCATGAAATCTACAATCACCTCCTTTGTTTTGTTTACATTCGAGATGAGATGATTGTGGTGGTGCGAGTACAGCGCCCTGTGGTGCTCCTGCGCTGCTGACCACCTGGTTAGACTCACAGTCCTTCAGTCTTACAGGCACTCACTGATCCAAGCAATAAATTCACCCTTCTACATATCATTTTGAAATGGTCTGAAAATGAATTAATAACCTTGGAGCTGTGAGCCTGGAAGTTCATTTAACTCCTAGAATACCCAGAGTGCTTTCTAGTTTAGTTTTTACATCCTTTTTCATCAGAATCTGCTGCTTTATTTGTTTATAAAGAACATGACCTGGATACGAGCTGAAGTTGAAAAGTGGCTCAGCCTGCTCAGGTTGTGGTTGTACAAAAAAAACCAAAAAAAAAAATCTGGAATGCTTCACCATGTTGAAACCTGAGGATGTGATGACCTGAAAAGTGTGGAAGGTGCATTATTTCCCCCCAGTGTGGAGGGTAGATTTGTGGGTGGAGCTTTGAGGGTTTGCAGGGTTGCGGGACCTTTGCCTCAGATAAAGGTAGACAACCGACTTCCCAGGTCTTCAGAGGAGATTAGTGCTGCAGATCATTTCCGTTTAAACCCCTAAGCTCATCAGAGAGCTCAAGGCTCAATTGGCCGTAGCCTTGGCTCCGCTCCATTTAGTCAGGATGAAATCTAGCATCTTAAACAATGAAACGCCTCCATTTAAATGTCAAACGACTCGTTGTTTGTTTTATTGACTAAAAGGAAGGGTGAATCAGTTTTCCATAACCCCCTGTAAGCCCTAGCTGGAGGCAGAGAGCGCTCTCCTTAGTGCGGAGGTCAGCCGTATATTCCACTGTGTTGGCAGACAGCTATGCAGATGTCAGCACCAAGACTGTGTGCGCCTGATGCAGAACGCTAAAGGACCATCAGCCCTGAGCAAACACACTCAGTCACATGCATTTCATTAAACCCCTTTGTTGCTCGAGAGAGAAGAGACAGATGAAAACCACAGAGTCTTCCTCACCCTCACCCCTTTTCGTTGTCGAGTCCCGCTCCAGCAGATGGTGACACTGATTCGTTCTCCCTCCTCTTTTAATTGGGAAATAAAGTCTCTGCCTTGCCTGCTTCTCAGTCCATGCATTTTTTTTTTTTTTCGAAACAATGATTTTTTTAAAACTTTTTTTTAATTAAATGCCGTGAAAGCCAGCTGATAAGGATAATTGAAACTTCAACCAGCGGGTCATGCATGCTGGATGTACGAGATTTTCTCTCGTGGCTGAAAAAAATTTTAAAAGAAGAAACCTCTGCAAAAATGAAATCCAGACAAGGATTATTATGAGCTGCTTCTAAAAGAAGAAATCATGTTTGTATCAAATTGTCAACGTTTGGCTGCAGTTTGCACTTGGAAATGAATCATAATTAAATTTTTGCTGTGATTGAAGAATGCTGAATATGCTAAACCAACATTCTAAGCAATAACTTTCCCAGATTTTGCCACGTTGAAGCTTCAAATTTCTATTTATTTTATTTACATAGAAGAAAAACGCCTGTACCTCCTTCCCTTTACTCGGTTATCCGTCTAAAGATACCTAATTAGTGAACAGAATCCACCTGTGTCTAATCACTGATATATTATTCACTGATATATTGGTTTATTGGTTGAAATTCATTCAGGCACGCCATACTTTTCTGATTTTTCTCGACAGAAAATGGAAACCATTTATCATTTTCGCTGCTCTGTCACATAAAATCCCAATAGAAGTATTGAAGTTTGTTGCAGTAATGTGACGAAATGTTGAAAAGTTCAGAATGTATGAATTAAACCTGTTGCAAAAGGTCAATTAATACCATGATAAATTAAGATGATTAAAACTTGATTGTTTTTCTCTCTTCTTGCTCTTTTTTTACCAAAGTCTGGATGACAAAGGACTTCAATCTGCTGCATTGGTCTCAACTGACTATTTTATTTGTTGGTTTGGTTATATATTTTCATTATTTTATTAAAAAGGTCCAGTGTTGAACACTTGATCTTTGAGAGGACAAATTTGCATTATATTGGTTGGAAATGGTCTCGTAAAACAACATTATCATTTACCACAGTAACTTCTGAAAATGTATCGTGACGGGCCCTAGTACGATGAATAAAACATTCAAACTGAGTGTTTCACAACATTCCTGAGAGAAACTGCGCAAACTCGTCTTTATATAAAACAGTTGAGGTATGTTGTGAATGTTTGGATCCGACCTGCAACACCTCGCTGATGATCCAGTGGCTGCTGTCGTCCGGCAGCAGCTGACCGTCCTGCATCGGCTGGCAGCTGCTTTCCTGTTGGCCGGGGATCATCTGGCTCCCGATCCGACCACAGAGCTGCCGGCCTGCCTCCGTTTCCCAGCATCCCCCCGCAGTCTGCATGCCAGCGGTGGGAGGCGAGCGAGCCTTCGTTCTACCATATTGGTTTGAAGTGTCTGAAAGCTTTCTGCCTACTCACTACTTTTTTTTTTGTGTGTGTGTGGATATTTTTAAAAAGCTGTTGCAGTGTGCCAACACTGTGATGGTGAGGATTTAAAGATGGGTTTGATTCGGTTTTCTCTTACTTGTCCTTTCAAAGGATTTTGTTAAAATGTATGCTTTGTGCTCCTGATTCTTTTTATTTCTACCTTAAGTCTTGCACAGTAGAGTGGAAAATGAACCTCAGTCCAAGTCCTAATTGGTTCCCCTCATTGGTTCCAACATGCAGCAACTCTCATTATGGCGCTTTAGCAGTTTATGTCTGAATAAAACACACAGCTCCTTTGCTCCAGTCACTGCAGTACCAAAATAATCCACACACACACACACACACACACACACACACAATCTGTTTGTGCTTTAATGTTGCATACACCTGACCCAAATTTCACGAGTGTGGAGTTTGCCTGCCAAAAAGAGGCAAGTGGGTTTTGTTGGTCTGTGTGGTGAATCATGGGATTGTTTGTGACTCTCCACAAAAAATAACCCAGATGAGAGAAATTGGAAGAAAACCCCCCCAAAAAATAAGAACCAAGTAAACACATCGTCGCCTCTAGGGCTTTCTGCTGATGCCTCAGTGGCCGTCTTTGTTTATCTTATGTCAGTCAGAGTATGAGTCTGCCTCTATAACAGGATTACAAATGTGTCTTGCTTTTTTTTTTTTCAGGGAAAAACAAGACGGTCCAAGCTGCCCGACCCCAACAACCAGGACTCCAAGAGAGACAAAGCAAATTCTTTGTCTGGGCAGAACAGGGGCAGATGGAGCACCAGGTTTGAGAGGCAGAAGGGAACGGCGACCCTCCCGCAGAGGAAAGGCGGCAGCCGGCGAGCCGCGAAGCCCGGCGTCAGACAGAAGACCCCCCAGGAGCGGGGGATGACGGCGGCCGGGCTGGACGGCGCGGTCTCTCACGATCTGTCGAGCAGCCGCCGCAACTTCAGCCTGGACGGAGCGGCGAAGATGCAAGCCGCCGGGATCCCCGGGGAGCCCGGGAGCGTGGACGGCGCGCACCAGGCGCCCAACGGTGACTTCATGCCTAAATGTGACATCGTGGGCAAGGACGCACTGTCGGCTCTGCACCGCGCCGGGTCGCAGCAGTGCCGGCAGGAGATCGCCAACATCGTGTGCCAACATCAGGCGGGGCAGCTCATGCCGGAAGCTCTGCCCCAGTTCTGCCCCCAACTCGGTGAGCTCCAAGCTGTGCTCACAGGACTTTACTTTATGGCTGCAACTATCGAGTATTTTAGTTATCAGTGAATCGATCAATTAATCAATTAATTGGATAACACAAACTGACACAATGTGCAGATTTTTCATTGCAAACAATTCCCATACGTTTTAGGTTAGCATTCTTTGACTGTAAGCTTGATCTTTTGTAGTAAAAGATTCATGTGGAGCTAAAAAATACTTTGAACATCAACATGTAAAGAGATCAGGCATTTCGGCTGGACCAGGCATCAATATAGTGTAAGGCTGATCTGTTGACAATTTTTTGGACCAACTGATTAATAATTGAATAGCAAAAACTGCTTAAAAGGAGTTTTTTTAATTTTTTTTATTTTACAGAACTTGAACATGGTGAAGCTAAAACTGTCACTTTGTGTTTTAGGTTGAACATATTTACCGACGAACGTTTTTTTTTCCTTAAACGCAAAATGTATTTATGTTTTGTTCAAGTTTGATCTGATTACAGTTCTGAGGGTGTTGTTCTTTCAGCCATTGTCGTTTTTCTTTTAGTCTGCATACTTCAATTTACGATTAATCAATTACTGAATTAGTTGACGGGTATGTCAATAATCAATTCACCATGATTAATCTAATGAATCATTTCAGCTCTACTTTACTTTATTAGATTGTTTACAGTGTATGATCATCATTTTCTAACCTGCATCTGGATTCTGTGGCCAGGTGTGTCTCAGCCGGTCCAGGCTGCAGGCGACGTGGAGCTCAGCTTGTCCAAGGTGGAAAACCCGGTCAGGGTGGCGTTCGTGCTGATGGTCCACGGCCGAGCCGTACGGCAGCTCAGGCGTCTCATCAAGGCCATATACCACAGAGATCATTACTACTACATTCATGTAGACAAGGTACAGCCAGTAGATGAACCACCACACTGTTCTATGTAGGTCAGGGGTGTCCAAAGTGCGGCCCGGGGGCCGTTTGTGGCCCTCTGAATGATTTTGTGCAACTTGTTACGGCCCAAGGCCTTTTCTCTGGGTCTCGCTAACATCTTTGTTTCAGAGCTCCTAATTAGTGCTGATTGAAAATGAAGGCAGTGTTCTAGCCAGTGTCTCCAGAACAAATTGAGATCCAGCTTGAGATGCACCACTGTCTCTCACTCACCTCGCCCGTTCTCTCCTTTTTCCCTCTCCTTGCCCCTTTTTCTCCAGCTAGTCATGGTTTTTGTTAGCTCTAATCTCAAGTTATCCCTTGCGTTGCTTCCCTTTATTTGTTATGGTTCTAGAGCCAGACCATAACAAATTGGGGGCTTGTCCGGGATTTGAACCTGGGACCTCTCGACCCTAACAGACCCCTGACCACAAAGCTGGTGTGAAACAAATCTGGCCTGCTAGAACATCAAAAATAATTTCAAATTTATTAACCAGGCTTCTGCGTTAATTTTAACCCAGAAAATCAAGTGTCGGTTTATTATTAACAGTTAAAAACTCTCTGAATGCAATGATTTACAGATCCTTTTTGTACTAAAGTATGTTTTGTTTGATTAAAAGTAGTCTTGCATATTTAGTTTATTATTGAGCAGATACAATAAAAAAGTCTCAAGAAAGTTATTGGAAGACTTCAAAAGAGAGAGAGAAAAAAGATTTTTTTGTGAGTTTCATATTAACAATTTTGTCCCTCAAGGCAAAATGTTTGCACACACCTGAATTAGGTCCTACTTCCTGGTTACGTTACCACCGTTAGGATTGTTTTTCTTACTGTGAGCTTAAAATGACCAGCTCTCCCTCTGTCTCAGAGGCTGCCTTTACCCCGCTCTCCTCTCGCTGCAGTAAAACGGGGATGTCACGGTTATTCTTCAGGAATCCGTTTCTTGCTAGAAAACTTGCTGTTGTGTTCGAAAGGAAAGCAGATGGCGAATCTGTCGAGCAGAGAGCAGGCTAGGTTCCTGAAAGCAGGACTCCTGTTGTAGCCAGACACCTGGTCACTTCCTCTGTTCTGCTGCCAACAGACGGCGGCCGGTTTTCACAGAGAGAGACCGTTCGTCTCTGTGAAAACTGCTGCTTGAGCTGAACAGTTCGGTTTATATGTGAATCTCCAGCTCTGTGCTTCATCACCCAGCCTCTAACTCTACAGCTGAAGGCTGTGAGTTTAGGCTGTTCCCTTTGCCTTTTTCTTTCATTTGGCCTTATTTCTAAACACCAGGCGGGAAGCTGCTTAATCTTGTCAAATCCCGTTAAAGTTCTTGCCCACTTCTGCTGACCTCGATTGGTTTCTCAGAGCAGATTCATTACACGCCATTTGTTCTTCTCTTGAACAAATGGCGTTCAAGAGAAAGTCCAATTTTAACAAAATTGGACTTTATGTCCCTGGACAATCTATTTTAAGGCGACTGTTTCCCTTGAACTGCCCATTTATCGCTCCACAACCTTGAGTAACCTTTTCTTTTTCTTTTTTAAACAAGCTGTTTATAACAAATCTTATTGATCTCCTAGGAATAAATAAGAGTTTTATTTCCTCTTATTTGGAGTCCACAATTTTAGCTTGTCAAAGCACACTCTCTCTTAAGTTCAACATGTCCTTTTAGATGATAAACAACTGTTTTCATTTCCCTTTTGTCATTATTTTGATGAGTCATGGTAGAAAGCAGTGTTTGGGTTTTTATTTATTTATTTCTTTTTGTGATGAAACGCTTTGAAGCTCAGCCAGCGTTTTCGGATCTGCTTCGTTTCCTGCAGCGGTCCAGCTACATGCATCGGGAGGTGCTGCAGATAGCCGAGCAGTACCCTAACGTGCGCGCCACTCCCTGGCGGATGGTCACTATCTGGGGAGGGGCCAGCCTCCTGAAAGCCTACCTGCGAAGCATGCAGGACCTACTCGCCATGCAGGAGTGGAAATGGGACTTTTTCATCAACCTCAGCGCCACAGACTTCCCGACCAGGTTAGCTACATGAACAGAAACGGAGCAAAATAATGTTGAATAAAGTGATGGATGTTTGTAGAAAGAGGCTTGAAAATGGTGTCTCTTATATTATTGTAATTTTCAAAACACAAATAATATAGCCAAACTGCTTTTATTTCAAACTGAAAAGTAGCAATAATTTTTCCAAACATAATATGTTGATGCTTTTTAGCACACTGTTTCCTTCCACTAAACTTTCTATAAATATGCTTGGATAAATCTGTGAGCAGCCAACTTCTATAGCACTGACCTTTTGTAGCATACCTAATTGTAAATAGGTCTGGCACAAAAACAAACTTCTATTGTTGTTATTAGGCCATTTTCAAGTAATATATTGATAATGCCCTAATAACACAAGTTCACCCTCTCAAATTTTGTAAAGAACACTTAAAACTGGAAGATATTTTAAATATCCAAAATCAAACACAACAACCAAAAACGATAAATAAAACGGAAATAATAAACACATAAATCCAAAACCTTAAATAAAATGAATTGTGATTTCTTTGTAAACACAATTTTCTATCAAAAAATATTAATCATCAAGATGTAAATTGTCAAGCTCATTTTAATTTACTATGAGATTAATTGATTCATTAATTACGTATTGTGACAAGCTTAATTGCAGGCGGTGTTAACTGGACAACTGTCAAGTTAGTAGTTTTGTTTAGTGATTTTTGTCATCCATACCATAATATTTCTCTATTAAAAATAGTTTTTTAATTGGTCTTTAATGTCATAATCTTTTGAGAAACTAAACTTTGGGATTTTGGTAACTCTAACCTATCATTACCAGAATTAGACAAATAAACACTTAATATAATGTATCACTCTGTGTGTAATGAATCTATATATGGATTTCACTCTTTGAACTGTGTTTGAAATAAAGCATCACTCTGAGCACTAAGTCACTGGGAAAAATCAGCAAAATAAACATTAGCAAGTTTTAAAAACACCTCTACCTATTACTAGCTAAAGCCCAGTTCTGCAGTAATTACTTCAGTTTAAGGGTCTCTTCCTGTTTTGGTCTCTAACTGACCCCAGCAGCTTTAGAAAGTGGCAGCCGTAGCATTTCTCCTGATGGAAACATTAATCTGTTTTGCAACATCGTGGTTAATAAACCGTTCTGGTCACTTAGTCACAGAGCCGACGGTAAACAGTCTCCGGCTGGGTTTTTGGGGGCAGCCAACTGCTTTAAGTGAGTCCCAATCAAAGTAGTTGATTGTCCACCTGGATTGTCCCCAGAGAGGTTCACTTGCTGGTCCGAAATCTTTTCCTAAAGCTGGTCCTAAATCTTTTCTGAAGTAGTTTATTGCTCATGCTCCTTTATATTCAACAAAATCTCCATCTTTTCCTCTCACCATATTGAATTCATGTAGGACCAACGATGAACTTGTGATGTTTCTGTCGATGCACCGAGACAAGAACTTCCTCAAGTCGCATGGGAGAGAGAATGCAAGGTGAGTGCACTCATCTTCTGAAGGTAGACCCCTACCAGAACTCCAAACAATGCTTTGGTCGGTGCTCTTTCTTCCAGGTTCATCAAGAAGCAGGGCCTCGACCGGCTTTTCCACGAGTGCGACAACCACATGTGGCGTCTCGGTGAGCGCAGCATCCCAGAAGGCCTGGAGGTCTCCGGCGGCTCCGACTGGTTCGCTCTGACCCGCCGCTTTGTGGACTATGCGGTCGGCTCCCGGGACCGGCTGGTGTTGGGTCTGAAGCAGTTCTACACCTACGCGCTGCTGCCCGCCGAGGTAAGAGAGCCGTCTGCGGTGTTTGTGTCTGCCCTAGCCGAGGCTCAGAGTGAGGAAAGAGTCCGTCTCAGGCTCCACTTCCCTGCCAAGTTAGAACAGCCTAGCGGCAGAGATAATGGAGGACTGTAAGCTGCGCAGCACAGCGTGCAGCAGCGGCGCCGCATGAGAGAAACTACTGTACAGCTGTGACCTTCTGTAATCCAGACCTCGTGTTTGGAGCCAGTTCATCCAGCCTTTCTGTTTGACTCATATTTATCTTTGTCTCTCTTTTTTTTTTTATTTCTTCTATATTTTGTTGATCTTTCTATGTCTTTTTTCTTAGTTTTTTCTTTGCCATTTTCTTTTGTTTCTTTCCTTCTGTCTCTCTTTTTTCTGTTTTTTGTCTCTTTTTTTCCTTGTTTTCTCTTTTTCCCGTCTTTCTTTCTGTCTCTTTTCCTTTGTCTTTTTTCTTTCTATTTTGTCTTTCTTTCTCTCTCTTTCACTCAATGAGAAAAAAAGGAATGGTTGCTGAAATTTTCTTTGGAATTTAATTGAGCAGAAAATATAAGATTAACAATGAACAAAATTCTGAATTTGTAAAGCTTTTCCAGGGTATAATTAAAGCAAGAGTGATTTAAATGAATGAACTGGATGTTTTTCAAAATCTCTGTGTTTATAAAGGTATTCTGAACTTTCCTCTATGAATGTGTTGATTTGAGATGACTGTTTATATGGGTCACTAATGTTGAATAAATGAGTTTTTAAAAGTATGTCTCCCTCTCTTTCTCTCTCTCTCTCAGTCATTTTTCCACACAGTGCTTGGTAACAGTCACATGTGTGACACTCTCGTGGACAACAACCTGCGCGTCACCAACTGGAACCGTAAGCTGGGCTGTAAATGCCAGTACAAGCACATCGTGGACTGGTGCGGCTGCTCCCCCAACGACTTCAAACCACAAGACCTCATTCGGATTCAGGTGAGTTCACCACAAGAGGGCAGTGTCTCATCCTTCTGAGATTACACTGCCTTGCAAAAGTGTTCATACTCCCTCAAAATAAAATCCTGACTGGTGTTTTACCTATTAGATTTATTACATTTGTAAAACTATTTTATTTAATTTTTTTTTTAAATCCACAGCAATTGACTCGTCCGACGTTTTTCGCCCGAAAGTTTGAGTCGATGGTGAACCAGGAGGCCATAGACATCCTGGATACCCACCTGTACGGCCAGTACGCCCCGGGAACTGTCGCCATCAAGGCGTACTGGGAGAGCGTGTTCGACCAGCTGGACGGCATCGGCTCCCTGAGTGACGTGGCTCTCACGGCTTACGCCTCTTTCTTTCGCCTGACCCTGAAGGGCCTGATGACCTCTCAGAGCCAGACAGAAACCTGCAGGTTCATTTCCTGTTTCCTCTTTGAATATTCTCTGACTGGTAACAGGATGTTGTTACAAGGTACTTCTTCTTTTGAAGGTTTGAACCAGCAGGTGACCCTCTGTCCGTCCATTTGTACTTCTACGACGACCGTTTCCAAGGCTACCTCGTTCGCCAGGAAGTGCGCGGCGTGGAGTCGAAGCGCAGGGAGACGCTGGAGCTGTGGGCCATGCCTCAAGCGTCGCTCGTCTTCGAGACGAACCTCAAAGAGTTCGAGAGGCTCAAGAATCTGGAGGTTTTCACGGCAACTTTTTAACACTTTTTAACCAGAGGAAACTAACGTGGGATGCTATTGAGCAAATCAGATATTTGCACAATAGGAAACCCCTAAACCAAAATGTTTAAAAACCCAGATTCCAGAAAATGCTAATTTAACCGACGGGTTTTTCTCGGTAACAGATCGGGACGGACTGGGATCCCAAAGAAAGGATCTTCCGTAACTTCGGCGGTGTCATCGGGCCGATAGACGAGCCGCTGGCGGTCCAGAAGTGGGCCCGTGGGCCCAACCTCACGGCCACCATCGTCTGGATCGACCCGGCGCAGGTGGTGGCAGCGTCCTATGACATCACAGTGGAGATGGACGCAGAGTACACGCAGTACAAACCGCCTCTACAGCACCCCCTACGGCCCGGCGCCTGGACGGTGCGGGTGTTGAAACAGTGGAAGCGTGTAGCGGAGGTTCGATTCCTCGTGATGCCGCTGACTTTTAATAATAAAGAACCACTGCGCAGAGGTATGTTTACTCTGTTATAATGACTCTAACAAAACTCAATGAAGTATTGAGAAAAAGTTGAAGGGCTATGAATTATTTTCTAAAACGTGTTATATTCCATGTTTGTATGCGTGCTTGAAATCCTTGAATTTCAATCAGGTGTTTTCAAGGTTTGGAAAGTAATTGATTTCTGTATAAAGTTCTTGAAAGTGCTCATTATTCATACTGAGCAGTTTTGTAATAAAGTGCAAAATTGATTAAAAGCCAAAATTTGGAAAATTTTATTCACGGTTTTTAATTAATGCTTTGTGTTCAAACTAAGGTATGCATCTAAAATATTACGTTTTTTGACTTTTGAAATGTCAAAAAAGGTAATATTTTAGATGACCTTTTCTGTGCTGTAAAATGTAGAAAACAATATTAACAACACTAATAAATGACATCGTACAATAGTAAATTAAAACCATTTTTTTCAGTTGATTTTTATTGTGTTTGTCTGCAAAGTGCAGTGCTGGAAAAATTTGAAAAGTGCTTGAATTTTACTGGGGGAAAGTGTATGATCCCTGTATGTGTAATCTATAAATATTCTGAGAAAATTGTGGTTTTTTACTGACTAATTTTTGTCTTTTATTTATTTTTATTTTTTTCTGTTCCAGAGGAGGACAGCTGGTTGCATTCGGGCCCGCCTGGTAACCTGTACCTGGACCAGAGCTTCCAGCAGCTGAACTCCGTGCTGAAGCTGCCTCCTCAGGAGCCCGCCATGCAGGCGGCCCGGCGAGCTGCTCAGCTGGTGGGTCGGGCCCTGGACGCCTGGGTGGACAGCCTGGTGGGGGCGTTCTGGGTGATAGGCGACCTCTGCTCCGCCAAGACCTCCTCCTGCCCGGCCCTGGGGCTGTGCACCAAAACTACCTGGAGCTCTCTCTCCCCTGATCCAAAGTCCGAACTGGGCCCGGTCAAAAGCGACGGGCGGATCAGGTAGCGCGAGTAGAAACACTGAACACACAAAACACTGCTGGAGAGCCTGAATGAACCCGATATTATCTGCACACCGAGGATCTGCTGCTACCACAGGCAGAAACGACGGGAGGACTGCAGAAAATTTGCACATTGACTGCAAACGCAAAAAAAAAGAAAGACAAACTTATCATGTTTTGCTGAACGGGTACATAAAACCCCACATGTTTCGGTACGATTTTAGCTGCCGCACACATTTTCAGTCACACAACTGTCTCAGTGGAAATGCAAGGGTCGTCGTTCGGTTGTCCCCTTCAAGCAGCTGTTTCCCTTCATTTCAAGGGAGAGTAGAATCTCTGGATCTTAATAATGTGCTTATTTTGAAGCATAGGAGAGATGCATGAAGTGCACTTTACTGCAGGACGTTGTCGTTGGTTACGGCGGGAGGGAGGGGTCGAGGGCGGGACGTTTGTGCAGGGTCACGTATGTTTTTGCACCAACACATCACTAAATACAAGGACATGTTAGAGAAAATAGCTGTTTCATGTTTCCTTTCAAAAGTATTTACACCCCTTATATTTATCTTTTATATTTTGTCAGGTTGTAAACAAATTTTTTATAGGGAACTAACATGAAATAGTTTACAGTTGTGTTGCGTTCAGCCTGTTTAACTTTGATACCCTTATATAAAATGCATCAATTGCATTTGATTTTGTTTGGTGGCATCAGACTGATACAAGAAAACTTTCCTACAACTTGATGCTTATCTAATAATTTACACTAAAAGGTTGTAATGCAACAAAATGTGAAAAACATTGAAGGGTGTCAATACTTTTGTGAGGCAGTTTTGTTAAAAATATATATCTAGTATTTTTTTTTATCTCAGTCGGTGTGTTAGTTTTAAATAGTTTTTGTGTTGCAGAATTCCTCTGAAGGTTTTTTTTTTATTATTATTTTTTTATAGCATTCAAATCAGTCTGAAAATCTTAACCCAATCACCTGAGCTGGGAGATCAACATGAGCTGGAGTCATTTTAAGTATCAAAGATGAAACTTTAAACTTATATTTATAGCATTACTCTAAAAACTATAATGAACATAGTTTTAAAAACCACATTTGTTATTAAGTTTTGTTAAGAAACAAAATGTCTCGTTACCTTGTTTGCAAAATCAATGTCTCTGCATCCATCAGGGAACTTTAAAGCTCGTTTGCTCCGTTAGTTTTGAACACACTGACCTCAGTGTTAAATGTTCAGATTCTGTCTTTTTAAAGCAATTGGGCTTAAAGCTACATATTTCCACTAAAAGTGTCATTCTTTTACATTGCATGGTAGGCATTGAAACAACAGATCATTATACCTCCTGTTTGCCTGTGCAGATGCTGTACTTTCATGCCTGTTTGTGGTTATTTCTTACGTATCTGTTCTCATGCTGTTTTATTTTAGTATTTTTACTCCTTAAATTTTAAACAGTTCACTGTATTTTTATTTTTTTTTTATTTTATTTTTTTTACGCTGTTTTAGTTTGATCAGGAAGAATCTAAGCTGCCTTTATGTGGAAAAAGGTTGACGTTTGCAGAATAGCTTGCAGAAACGAGTGTTTTTACTTTAGTTTTTTTTTTTTTTACTTTTGTGTTCTGAAATAATGACCGGCCAACACGTACGTTGTTTTTAAGTGACCTTGTTTAGCTTGCACAGTACAGTCGCTTCAGTGAAGCCCCGGTTTTATTGAGAGAATAAGCAGATTAATGGATCTTAGCAAATGTTATTTTTCTATCCTGTCGGAGGGAAGCTGTACGCTGTCTGTTCATCTCTTGGCTCCCTGAGCTGTTAAAACTGCTCTCTAATCGTGTTACATTCGACAGTCCACCTGTTCGGTGTCACATGAAGCGGCTCCTCTGGGTTTTGGGAGGTTGAGATTTCTGTCCGTGCTGTTGTGATAGTCAGGAGCAGCCCGGATGGTGACTCATCCTCGGCTCCGTCGCTCCGATCTGTAGGGAACAGGAGCCCGTCGCTGCTGTGGAGAAGATCAGACAGTCTCACTGAAAACTCAATAAATAGATGACTATATTCCAGCTTTTGTTGTTATACTTGTTTGTACCTTGTAGCAGGTCTGGATTTAATCAAGTGTTTTTAAACGGCTCACTTTGAACGGGAGCTGTCCTTGCTAGGAGCAGACGTTTGTGCACATTAAGTCCTTCTGAATCCTGAATGAATTTAAAATTATAAAACTTGAGATGAAATGTATGTTGTTGTTTTTTTAGGATTTTATGCAACAGACAAAATGCTGCCAGGGTGTCGCACACCCTTAAAAGGTCTTAAATTTATATATATATATATATATATATATATATATATCTATAATTCAGGCCTTAAAATG
>CAEGAG010161142.1:0-99336 GCA_903067065.1 Brachyrhaphis terrabensis
GTAACGAGCCATTCATTTGATTCAGGTGTGTTGGAGCAGGGGTGCATCTGAAAGTTGCAGGGTGGTAGCTCTCGAGGACTGGACTTGAGCACCCCTGCTCTACTGTATTCCCAAGACATATCCCACAATGTACAGCAATATTTTAAATATCTCTGAGTTCAGATGAGGCTCATTTGACAGATTAAAAGTATCTTTTGAAAATAACAACCTTTAGGCAGGTTTTCAGCAGTTAAAAGTCTTGTAAGCCTCTGGCAATAAATCAATTAATCATGTGATAAATTAAAACAAGCTCAATAATTTCTACTTGTGTGATTGCTTTTCTCCCTTTCTATCAAAAACTGGATAAAAGGTTTCAGTCTGGTGCATTGGACTAAACTAGCCATTTTTTTAACTACAATTTTGTTTACAGAGACTTCATAATTTATTTTATTTACTATTTCAGTTGTTTTGTTTATTTATTTTGGGGTACTTAAAATGTCTTCCAATTACCGTAATATTACTTGAAAATGGTCTCAATACAACAATATTATAGTTTGTCTCTATAACTTCTGGGACAATTTATCATCTAGAAAAATATGGGAAATTATCATAATTAACAAATATAAAAAAATTTTCAACATCTGTGTGTGATGACTCTATTTGAAGTGTTTCACTTCCTAAAATAACTGAACTTTTGGAAATTTAAATTTATTGAATGGGCCTGTAAGATTGTGGCTTTAATAAGACACAAATGTAAAAAAAAAAGTTTGAGCATGACAGTCACCGCTTGCTTAAAATAAGCAGTACAACTCCATAAATATATGTCATATCCTGTTATTACAGTTGGTATGTATGTGTTGCCATGATGTGGATGAATTTTCAACAAACCCCATGCTTTTTCAAAAAAACAATGTTTCTTTGAAGCGGTCATATTTACTAGGTCACTCGTCTTTCTGCTCTTTTCCACGGGAAAGTCTCAAACTCAGCTAGCTGAGGAGCTTACGGCGCTGAAAGGCAACAATCTAGCACTCAGCCAGGTAATAACCTGGGTCACTGGAATTAAAGCGCATGCTTTCCTGCTTCCAACGCACGAGTTACAGTTTGTTGTTATTTCTTTTTCACACTTCCTGCCCGTCTCGCAGCCTGCGGGTTCATTTGATGCGGAGTCGGCACGGCGCGCACGCTGTAAGTGAGCCGCTAGGAACAAGTCCAGTATCCTGCTCTGTGTGCTTAGTGTTGCCCTGAGCTGACCCCTGCTAAAAACATCTACTCACTGTAAACTCCACAGCAGCTCCTAAAAACAAAACACAGACTCCACTGAGTGATCAAGTGACCTGAAACGACTTGGGAGTCTGAGTGGTGCATTATGTAAAAGACTGCAGAGAACAAAAAAAGGGAACAAATAGGCATTTAGGAGCTGTAGAGCAAAGTTATTAGACTAGAACTGGCAAAAGCTAAAATTGAGAAAACATTTTCGTGAACTGAAATAAATAAAAGCAGTACTTAATACTAGCTGAAGCTATGTAGTGCATTTATAAAACTAACGAAAACACTGGAAATAAAGCCAAATATTTTATTTTTTCCTGTTTGAGTCTATTTGTCAGCCTCTAGAACTGATGTGAAAGATTTTTTTTCCCGTCACTCAGTGCTCCTCCTGACGGCCCTAACGCAAGTCTGCAAAATGGCAACAGCAAAAGCTGGAAGAAAACACCACACTCAATTGGTTGTTCAACAATAATTGAATCCGTTCTGTCAAAAAAAATCTTCTGTTGAATATTTATTACTGAACCAATGCATGCATAATCACAATGCAATACGTTGGTTAATTTTTAGGTGCAGAATTAAAAAAGACAAAGGTTTAGGTCACACGCAGTTGTTTTCATTGCGTTCTTTGACTTGTAGCTACTGGTAATTCAGTGCTAACATTGTTAGCTAGCTAGCTAACAAGGTCAAAGAATGAAAACACTCAAACTAAACAATGTTTAACTAATAACTAATAGAAAACTAACAATCCTACTCTAAAAACTAATTAAAACAAACTGAATTAGTCAAAACGTAACAGCGAAAAACAACTAAACAATGCGCTCTTACCGAGCTGGAGGCCTTCAGGATCTTGGAGCGGAAAGGCACGATGGCGCACAGCACGGATAGGAACCAGAAGATGAAGAGGACCCCCGAGGACTGGACCCCGTGTAACCT
Organism: Brachyrhaphis terrabensis; assembly: GCA_903067065.1. NCBI lineage: Eukaryota > Metazoa > Chordata > Actinopteri > Cyprinodontiformes > Poeciliidae > Brachyrhaphis > Brachyrhaphis terrabensis. The sequence continues at coordinate 2,179 of CAEGAG010161142.1, forward strand.
CTCATACTGGATCAGGAACGTGGCCAGCAGCTGAGAGAGGAAGAGGAGGCGAAAAAGGAGAAGCTGAGTTTCATATTAGCCGGAGCAAAGCGGCGGAGGTCACGTTAGGTGAGCTGCACTCTGACTGGGGTTAGCATCCTGATTACAATCTGTTTTCCATCAAACATGGGGTCAGACCACCGCTAATACACAAATTTTTCTGGATTTGTCATAAGCCGGTGCAGCTCTTCTGAAGTGTACGGATTATCTGAACCGTTCATCTGAGTCTTTTTAGCGCTCCGTCGCTGCTAAATACTGGAGTCAGAGCGCAGGGGGAACCAAAACTAGCCGTGATCCGAGGTTACGGACTTTGACTTTATATTAAACTGTGAGCCTTTATCAGAGATCAGATGGGAAAGTGGGTATCTTTGGGTTTAAACGTCGGATTTACTGATGCTTTTGCAAAACAGGAAAAAAGAAAAGTCACAGCAAACAGCAGATTAGCGACCATGGATCAAATCAGAACATCATGATTTGCTAAAATCAGATGGGAGAAGGGCAAATACTCGAGCAGGTCTTGAAGAAAGAAAAGGACTGCAATGATTAGTTCCACCTAATGATCTTCGTGACATCTGATGGTGAGGTTTCTTCAGAGATCAGCGTGTTCTTTCCATTACGATTCAGAGAAACAAGAGCGCATTTATATTCAGCTGTCCTCCATCTCAACCTCAGGACTTCTGCAGCCTCCATCAGTAGGGATTATATTTTTTAAACCACATGCAATAACCAAAAACATATGTAATTGTGGTGTGAATGAACAAAATCAAATCAGTAGTTAGACAATAACATTTACTGTAATTCTGCTGCGATTCAATAGAACATTTGCAGTACAAGGTGTAAAAAAAAGTGTTTTCTATTATTTAAAAAAAAACTAAAATATTATGTGCAAATCAAACTATTTTAACATGAAAGAAAAACTTCTTTCTTCTCAGAGTTAAACTGAACACTGAAGTATTGACAGTGATTGTTTTCATATTTGAATTTTTTTAGTTTGCCTTTTAGGTAATAACACAGGTCTCTGCATATTTCACCAAGTCAAATTCAAGACTTTTAAAGACCTTTTCAAGACCATTATGAATGAAATTTAAGAATTAAATATTCGCAGAAATGTACAAACTTCGTCCAGACAACTGGTGATAAGTTTCCATTTACCCGTTAAAAACACAAGGAAAGCTAGCTAGCTATGTAGTTAGCAAGGTTAGCATTGATAGCCTCAAGTCAAAGAACGCAATGAAAACGTTTGCATGCGTCTCAAACTTTTGCAAGAAAAAAAATGCGTATAGAATATATGAGATTAAATAGTCAGGTCAAAATTTAAGACCTGAAATTAATGTATTTAAGGCCAGCTTACATTTTATTTTTAAAAGGAATTCAAAACAATTTAATGCCTTAATTTTATGTTTTTATTAATTTAAGACTTTCTAAGTGCCTGCCCTGAACATGACTTTCTTATTCCAGATGTGTCACAAACTTCTTTTCATGCAGCATATCTGCGACAAGTTCCCATAAACTGAACAATGAGAAGTGTTGTTTTCCTTCACATTTATACGTTTTCCTATAAAAAAAGGTCTGGCTGCCTTCACCTCTCGTCAGCGTTGAAGACCAGCTTGAATGCTCAACCACAGGGGAGCAGCATGAAATACAGCTCCACATGATGCTGCTGCGTTAGTGCACAACAATCTTATGCTAACACAGTTAGCATATCATTTTCATATGAGACGAAACTTGCAATCTTAATTTAAAAAAAAGAAAATCTGTAGGGAGTGCTGCTGGTCCCATCTGTTATCACTGTGACAGCATGACAGATGTGCGCTCCACACTTTCAATTTGCATATGCAAAAATAAATGTACAACCCCTGTGCTGCAGGACATACAGTCCATGAATGGTCTTTTGTAAAGCTGTCGCTATTTGACCCATGCTACGCTGCATGTTACTTACCATGGTGATGCCGAGCACCAGAGGGGTGATGAAATAGATGGGGGGCGGGGACTGGCCCTGCTGCAGCTCGTGAAATGTGTAGAAGAGGTCGGCCCAGCACACGATCCAAAGCAACAAGCCGAACGCCTGAGGGAAAAGGAAAAGCAGAGTGAGAGTAAAACAAATGAAACGATAGTAAAACAAAGAAGAGGTGGGAGAAACTACAGAACAGGAGAGAAGAGTTCAGCGGTTCACTTTCTGGTGGGAAAAATGGGAAGTATAGTCATTATAGTCATTACACTGAAACAATCCAAACAAATCATGTTTAGGTAAATTATCTTGGTTCTCAAATTAAATACTTAAAGACAGTATATATTTTTTTTAAATTCTAAAAAAGTGTTCTCTCTGGCTTTTAGCAAACAGAAATAATTTTGGTAATTCTAAATTACCTGAAACAAAAGACATTTTGTCTTATTTAACTTCAGACAGTGAGGGAAAAAAAAGTGTTTTCATTCAGTGTATAAAAATATCTGGTTTCAACTGTAAATAAAATGTAGACTTTTAATCAAACATTTGATGGCACTTTATTAAAAATGCCTCACTTTGAATATCACACACTTTCATGGACTCCAAACCTTGAAAACACCTACTTGAAATCAAGCCTTTCAAGGATTTCCAGCACCTGTACGAACGCTGTCGATTCTAAAATCTGGACTTTAAATTTCCGGCTCCTCCATGGTCGAGCTCGTTCCTATGTCACTGAACTACTCACCGTTTTTTCCTTAAGATCTAATTTAATGCAACAATGTCCCACTTACTGTTTTGAACCTGTTCAGCAGCGACATCATGATGTACCCTCGGCTGCTCTTCTTCACGTAGTAGATGTAGGCCGGAGAGGCTACCCACAGGAAGACGCAGGGCAGCCACGCCAGGACGGAGAGCTGAAAACACTCAGAGAGGTCGGGCCGGTCCGTGTGGAACGTCTGATTGGGTTCCTGCAGAGGATCAGATGTTTGGCTGGTTAGTTCACACAACAGGGTGTCTCAAAACAAAAAACTCCAAATTACAACACCTGGGTCATCTCACAGGACAGGACAGAAGCTTCAAAATAGACGGAATCAGTCAGAGAGATTAAACAACACCGTTATGGTTAGTGGCGTTTTTTTAGATCAAGTAAAGGAAAACTAAAGAAAAAAACACCTCAGTTGTTACTTTGTTGCACCAGAAGGCCAACAAAACTTTCCTCAGAGCCTGGAGTCAAACCAACAGACTTTCCTCCCTCCCAAACGTGTTCATAGCTCTTGAACTTCACCACATTGTCACCTTACAACCATAAACCTCAGTGTATGTTCAAGTTGATTTATTTTTTCACTATTTTCAGATGACAAAGCATGGACTATTATTTTATAACCAAAATCTTCCTGACTGCTTTAAACTTCTCCAGAACTATTATTCTTTAAATGTCTGTTTTATTCCTTTGTCTTTATGGTGCTGTCTGTTCACTAATGTTCTATAACAAAGCTCTGAGAACATCTTAAATTAAAATACGTGCAGAGGAACTTCACTTACTTATCATTTGAGTTGTCAAGGCCTCTGAGCCTCTTATTGGGGACCAAAATTGCGACATTTGTTACATTTTCAGCTGACGCGGTTCGCTTTCACACTGCAAATTAAACTCTTCAAAAACCTGTTCACCTCCTCACCTGTGGTGGCGCTATACAAAGAAACACTGATGGAAACAATACAAAAACCTCTGAAGAAGACATTTACATTTCCTTATTCACAAAATGTAAACAAATGTGGAATGACATCCAATTTTAGCTCGTGTAGGATTGGATTGGTTTGTAAAAGACCACAGGCCATTTCTGCCGCTAGCGTTGGACTTGATTGTTTTGGTTAAATTTACCCATAATACCATGCGCTAGATTCCGCTTCCTGCTTTTGGAGCAGTCTCTGGTCCGCTTTGCGGTCACATAGACATTTGAACAGAACCAGAGTTCACTTCAACCGAACACAGACCGAGGTTTGTAGGTGTCTCAGGCTTTCTAGGCAAACAACTAGAAAGCCTAGAATTCGATTAAAGCGGACTAAACAGGGTTGGTGTGAACGCGTCCCAAAAACATTTATAAAACCATATATTAATTTCTTTTCAACTCACAATTTTGCATTTTTGTTTTGCTCTGTGACATAAAATCCACTCGAACACATTCAAGTTTGTAGCGGGTGAAAGAAAGTTCAAAGGTCATGAATGCTTTTTCAAAGCAGCTGGAGGATCAGGTTTACATTATGGAGCTCCTTTCATGCCTGACGTGCATTCCTATACCTGTAGGGATATTCTGGCCCTTTGCAGATTCCTACACCACTTTTTGAGGTGAGGAAAGGAGACATTTTGAACTGACGTTGAAAACTAACAACTAGGGTGGACAATATGGACCTAAACATTCTATATTTCTTCCAGTGGCATAAAAAGACACTAAAATATGTTTTACTAGAATTGGTTATGTATTTCTCATCTTTATTAGAAAGAACCTTCAAAAATGCTCCAAAACACAAATATCTTGACAATAGACAATCAGACTGAAGAGAATCAACCAAAGCTGCAGGAATCTAACACACCTTCCCACTGATACGAGATGCAGAATCTGCCTTCATCACTCACTCTGCTCTCTGTAGCGATTTCAGCAAACAGTTATTTGTTGCCTCTTTAATGTACAAGAATGGTATTAAAAAAAATTTATGCAAGAGAGTGATATTAAAAATATCCAATATTTCAAAGAGTGCTTAATGGTATTAAAAAAGATACTGCCCAATGGCTCTGTAGGCCAACATTTGTGTTGCCTGAGGCACTTAAAGAAAATCAAAAATCAATATTTGCCCCGTCGTGAATCTGGATCTGATCTCTGTGTACAATGGATATGCTGTAGTCACCACACTGTAAAAAGAATTGGAAGATTTTTTGCTGTTTTGTTGTTGTTTGTCTTGTAAAACAAACATTTCAGATTATTAAAACAAATCTGAATCCAAAGATAACCATCAATCAATCAATCAGAAATCAAACATTTCTGAAAAAAGGGTAATTCAAAGTGTTCAAATATGTTGCTCAATAATCCATTATTTATGGTTCAAAGCAACTGTAAATATGTGGGGTTTTAGTATTAATTTAAAGGAGTTCAGTGGTTCAACTATCTTATAATCTTATTTTCTTCATAAATTGCAGTAGTAGATGTTTAATAAGAAGGCTCCAAGGATTGAGCCTTGGGGCACCCCATGTGTAAACTATAAAACAAACAGTCTCCAAGTAAAGATTTTACTAATTAAAGCAAAACAAATATGCAATTGAACAAATACGTTTTCTACTGAACTCTAAATCAGCAGTGCAATTCAAGATTCTTATTACTTTTTCTCCTATTTTCATTTTGGGAACAAAACAAGAATGCTTTTAACTGCACAGTGTCTGATTTCAAGTGAGTTTGCACATACTTGAAAAATGTTACCCTAAACATAAAGCTGTGTTTCTTACTTAGAAGGAATCAAAGAGTGTTCAACCAGAGAACTATGAATGAACTTAAACTGTTACAGCTACACTCCATGAGTTGTAACAGTGATTCAGCATTAAGCCGAGACGCCATCACGTCTCGCCTTAATGCTTGAGCAGCACAAGTTTGCTCAAAACTTGTGCAATAAAGTCGTGACTCGTCGTTTAAAATTGTTGGAACAATAGGAGCAGCGGAGACCATCCGGAGATGAAAGATAAAGTACACATATTTCATACTGCAGTGAGTCGTGACCCCAAGTGCTGCTTCCCTGGACAAACACGCCTGAAGGCCCGCCCACAGGCAGAACCAAGATAAACACAGCTGCCAACCTCCTCTGCTCCGCAGACCACTCCTATCAGTACTAACTCGTGTCCATGACTGAGTGTGTGAGCAGAAGAAGCCTGGAGAAAAGAGATAAAAATGTCTGCGTCTACCTCAGAGCCCCATTCTAAGGAAAAACATTTTGACTGCTTGACTATACAAAAATAGAAATTTGGTATGTTTTAGTTTTAGGTATCAAAATGGACAAATTCGGCTTGAGACCTTCTCTATAGTGCTCCATTTTAATAATTCAAACACCAAATATACCTTAATATGTGTGTCACAATGCACAGAGGAAACCGACTTGGTGCTACCACAGCCCAGATCTTCTGCTCTTGAGGATTCAGCCAATCAGCATTAAGGAAAAAATAATGGTGGTCTTGGATTGGCTGGTTTTGCAACCCCCAGTCAAAGCATGTCTAGTAGCATTTCTACTGGGTATTTCAGCTTCCTAAGTGTCATTTTCTTTCAATGTTTCCCACATTAAGCCATTTATATATTCCTACTTTTATTGCCAATGTAGGCAGGATCAGTCCTCCACAGAACCAAGGCGCTTCTAAAAACAGGCCAATTTATTGTAGAAACAAATTATTCTGGAAAGATTTGAAGCAGAGACAGAGGAAGCAAGCCAAAGAGTTGAAGAAAGAGGCAACAAATTACATCAATGTAAATAGTTTATATTATCTCAGGCCAGTTCAGCGAAGGCAGAGATCAGGTGAGGAATTTAACTATTCCAGAATTTTATATGAACAACATACAGCTGAGAAGGACTACAGCAGGAAATGAAGCAAATCATGACACCAAAAGTGAAACGAGAGCCACAGATGGAGTTGTGATAACCGCTACAGAAGATTTAAAAAGGAAGTTATTTGTGCCTTCAACATAATGTGGCAAGATCTATAGTGTATAATCTCACAAGCAGCACCATTCCTTCCTTATTAGTTAACTAACATGTTTCCTTTAAGCCCCGAGATGTGAGGAAGAGGTAAAACGGGTAAACAGAAAACAGAGAGAAGCCAAAACGACAACAAGGAAGATAAAAGAGGCAACAATTTGTTTAAACATCTCCCACTCCATCCTAATATCATTCATAAACATTCCTTCATATTTCGATTCCTCTGTTTGAGGCAGAAACCCAGAGGAAGCAATTCTGATTATAATCAGTCAAATGTGCCTCAAAGCTTTAGATCAAAATGAAACATTCTTATTTTATTCTGGCTTTTATGGCCAGAATTTATTGAACCCCCAAATCTGTATTTGAATAGTTTGCGCAGCAAATTCTGTTATAGAAATATATTTTTTCCCACTTCCACTGAGCAGCAGGAAGAAAACGTAAATGTGAAATTTAAAACTATGCTTCCAAACCACACAAAGGAGGAGGTGGAGTGGAAACTGATTGACTGACTGCTGTAAAGAGCTCACACCCAAACCTACAAAACAAGTTTTTAATCAGGATTAAAATGAACCTATGGACATAAGTCGGAGTGACACAAGTTCCTTGCCTTCTGGGTGAACTTCCAAGTGTTCTTTGAGGCAGCTTTGCTGCATAAACACACTAACTTTTTTTTAAGATTAGATGCAAAGTTGTGTTTTACCATTACTGACAGGAATGACAGATGATTTTGCAACTGCTCAAGCATTCGTGAAACACTTAACCAGAAAATATCAAGTTACAGAACCGTAATTCAAGAAGTTAGCATAAAATGAGAAGTACAGTTCGCATTAAGAGGAAATGTGTGAAGGGTTTTTAGAAAAACAAATAAAGGTAATTACAAAAAAAATCTTTGTCTACTGATAATCATCGAAAAAGGGGGAAGCTGCTCTTGAACAATTATTGTCTAATGGTGTAGTTCACAGAGCTAAAAGACATCGATGACAGAGCGAGGTGCAGCAGCCCGTCGCGCCTTTTCATTCCTCCTCCTGTTGCTATGAGATGAAGACGACATAACTAAACTGTAGCTATAGTTATTTTCTCTCTGGCGACTCTTTATTCCTCTGGAGAAGAGTTGCAGAGCACGCAGGTATCCACAGGGAAACCAGACTGAAATGTGACCTTTAAAATTTATGTTACTGATTGCAACAACCTCGTCATGTCACTGAACGGGTTTGAATGAGCTGGTTACTTGGCAACTATGCTATCAATCCATTTGTCCATAAAATGAAGGGGAAAGCCTACATTTGCTTCGTTGTTCAAATTTTAATGCCAGATTCAAGGGAGGCAAAAGGAAATCCAACATTTTCATTATGATGCAACTGGAGGAAAGAAAAAAAAACAGATGGGAAAGAAAGTCTGAGAAATGTATCAGACTAGAAAAGGGTTACACAAGTATTTCTGCTTCATTATCTTCAAACGGAAGAGAGGCAATCTTCCGTGACCTGACAAAGTTAACCCAATAGCACCAAGTATTTCTCCATTCTGTTCTTGGCATAGCCCAAAAAGCACAACTTTGTTAACTCAACAAGGTCACATTTGAACGCTGCTAAAGCACAACAACAGGAACACTGTCTCCAACAGAACTACAGCCTGTCAGGGTTGGTGTTACATGTGCGTGGCCTGCTTTGACCTCGTCAGATTTATTTTTCTCCCCTAATAACTAAAGCCATTAATTTGACAGAGAGCAATTTCCTCTTCATAATTTCCAAGTTGGGTGGCAAACAATAATTTGTTTAAATTCCTACAGTCAGCATACAGTACAAGCAGTGACGTGCGTTGAGGTGCAAAGCTGGTGAGGCACTGACTTAATCATAATCAGATATACAAATGTAGACCAGCTGCATGTTATTGTTTACATAAGGAAATTTTGCGCATTTCCTTATGTAAACAATAACATAAGGAGGGCAAAAAGACTATTAAAAAGACTACTATAAAGCCGCGCTGCTGCCGTAGAATAATTCCATTAACTCAATGAAACTTGGACATGTAGGTATTATTAATTTTGTGCTCCACAGCAAAGGGAGAAACCATTAAAGTACAACTCAAAACCACGTCTTTCTCTCCGCATCAGTGCAGCTATACACAGACTCGTTGCCATAGCAACTGACAACAACGCCCCTAAAAAATTACTGAAATATTTCCCCAACAAAGAGCAGAACGCTCAGTCTGTTGCAGTGGTATGGTTTTAGGCTTAATGTTTATTTTGTGATTATTAATAAGTGACTGCTGTGATACGAGGAGAAAACTATAAATATATCGCTGCACTTGACTTTACTGTATGGCTAGCGCCATGCTAGCTCCACGGATAACTCGCTGTTACTGTGTCTTACTCTGCAGTTGTGGAGTCACAATGTCTGGGATAATTTATGTGGAATGTAAACCCAAATTTTTTGTGAAAAATTTGCCTCTTCACTTTTTTTTCTGTAAATTTTATCTAAGATATTTGAAAGAAAATTCCGGTTATTTAGCAGAAAAACCTAGACACAATGCTGCTTGGCATGGTATTATGAGTTTGGAGGCTCTGATTGATTGTACCACCAAGACCAGACTTCAGTGAACTATAGCTGTCAGCTTCTGTGGTGGTGCTAAGATGGTTTCCACAATATATTAAGGTATGTTTGGAGTTAAAAATAAGGAAATACATGGTTCCAAGTGATTTTAAATGGAACATTTTAGCTATTTACTGGTGGCTGTGGTTCCAAACTCATGAGTACTGGGGGTCTGACTGTATTGCAGGATTGTAAGACGGTTTCTTTAAGTTTTGTTTCAAATCAAAACATCCTCAGCAGGAGCAAGGAATGAGTTTACCAAAGACTGGAGATCTCAAATCAGATGTATGTGGGGAAACGCAAGATAAAGCTACCCCCGTTGCATGCTAGACGATAGTAGACCCTAGTGAAGCATATTGACCTGACCTGCACAATCTCCATTTACTTAATGCACAGTAGACAGTAAAGAGTGCAGAGTATAGAAGGTCATTGGTGAGAGAGTTAAGTAAGACACAGGCACAATCACACGTAGAGTGTTATTGGACTGATTTTATTGAAGTATCGGACTATGACAGAATGTCGATTCATCAATAATACGTTATAGTTAGGTGCAAATACCACCTGTTTTCAATCACAGCAGTCAAGAAGAGCTGCAAAGATCTCGGCACACAACACAAATATAATGATGAGTTTGACCAATGGGACAGAACTCTGTCAGAGGCAGAGACGGTCACTGACATTGTTTTGTCTGAAGATAACTACTGGCCTATCAGTAAACTCGGCGTAATCACAGAGGGTCTGCTAGTGTCGGAGCAGAATTGCTGGAAACCCAACACATCTGCTGTCTATTCTCCCCTGTGCATTCAATGCCAAGGAATAATAAACATCCTCCCCGAAGTTACGACATTATGGAGAATACTGGAGCGACAGACAGATTGTGGCCAAGATGCGGCGCCAGATTCTGATCCACTTTGGGGAGTCATTTGAGAAGAGTCAAACAATTAACCTGGTGAAACAGGCCCTGGCTGGTAAAATGTTATGGTAAAATATAGTACTGGCTTAGAGATATTTGGTGTTATTCAAGGCTACACCTTAACCTTAAATTGGAAGGACGTAGTTTATAATGCAACTAGAAGTGAATTTCTAGAAGGCATTTCTATAAACCCAACGAGTACAATGCCTTTCCTTCAGACTATGTTTACCGTTTTTAATGACCTAGACCTTTCCGCTTTACTTCTTGAGTTACTGCCACATGCCTGTTTCAATACAGAGTTGTAAAGTAGGTAAATAATAAGATCAAGTAGTTTATGCTTTCAATTTATATGAAAAGTTATGTTGTTTTCTAAGAAATCTGATGAACTTTGTCCCGATCAGAGATGTACAGATTTTGCCACAGTCTCTTGGAAGATGTGGTTTTCTTCTTCTGCTCATCATCTGGTCCGTCTTTCTCTTCATCTGCTGGCCATTTGGCACCACCAACAAACTGGATAGTCTTATTTTAGACCCTGTCGGCGGGGGACGCCCGCTGGGACCCCTAGTGGGTGGATACCGTTGTCGAGATTTAGGTCACACTGGTTTGCAGTCAAGCGGACAATAGAGCAGACAAGGAGGTGTAAAACAGAGCTTTCATACATCGGTTGTGAGAAGAGGGTAGGGGGAAATGAGGCTGATAGGACAAGACAATAGACCGTATCGGGTTCACCAAAACAAGAAGATACCCTTTTTATTATTATTTCAAAGATATAGTTAGAACACTAAAAAAAAAAAAAAAATCACACTTTTTAAGTAAAAACTGTGGGGTAAAAGTAAAACTGTGTTTTTAGGAATGTCTGTAGAATATTCCAGTCCAGCTATCACAAGACACTAACATTATTTTTCTAGCATAATCCTAAAGTTGTTCTGGTGCCTACATAGCATTGATTTGTGTTTTCATAAATTTCAAACAACCAGTTGTTTTTGATCAACTGGATCAAAAAACATCCAGTTTTTAGACTGTGAATTAGCCCTTTAGCTTAGCACCAACAGGAAGCTCAGAGGCCAAGTTCAGCATTGTTAGCAGCTAACGGTTGGCCAGTCAGTTCACTGCAACACAATGTAAAGAAAAAGTGTGCATAATATGCATACTGCAAATTTCTGCCTGGACTGCATTAAGTGTTAGCCAATTATTTAAATTGCATAATTATCCCATAATCATGATCTTCACATTTAGGAATCATGACAGCTCACATTAGCTTCGGCAGATGAAGTCCCATATTGACTGTTTGTAGGCTTAAAATGACAGAACAAGCAACGTCTTGAAAAACATTCCAGAAGAATCATGATTTACAAAAACAAGGCATGGAAAGGTGCTTAGTCCTTTGACATATTAGCAATATGAAAAAGAAAATGCACTGGGTTTGAATCTGCCAAATAAGGATTAATTAGGAATTTTTTAAGTTGCCTTTTTTTTAAATTACCTCAGTATGATGTGTGTGTTAATCGGAAAAATATTGGATTTTTGAGTTTCTGACTTTTCAGTCAAGCGTAAAATCATCTGATCAGTTTCTTGGAGAACCTCTAAAATATGTATAGTTTTAATTAAGAGTTGAGAAAGTATCAGTGCTATGCTTTAAGTCTGTGAAGGTTTACGAGAGGAAACAGCAGTAAAAGGATCTCCACTCAGAATGGGAGGATGAAGACTCTAGAAGAGAGGAAGTGCTGCCAGCTAAACTCATTGACACACTGATATGGAAATCATTAGTGTCATAGTGTCATGCGTTTTAGACAAAACACTAAACTGTGCATCAGAGGATTTTCTGAACCTCGAAGCTGACAGAATTGAACCGATTAAAGTAGATCCACTGCAGGCCTGTTGCAATAAGCAATAAACCAATTAATCACATATTTCAAAACAACCTCAATAATTTCTGTTTTCATAATTTATTGTTTTTCTCTTTTCTCTCTTTCTACAAAAACCTGAAAGACAAAAGTCTTCAGTCTGGTGCATTGGTCTCCACTAGCACCATTATATTTTGTTGTTTAATTTACTTTAGATATTTGAAATGTCTTCCAGTCCCAGTTTTAAATGATCATTAGAATTTAAAGTTTATTGATATCTCAGAATGTGTTTTTGCATTATTTTGCCATTAGTGTTAAATTACTTGAAAATGATCTCAAAAGAACAATATTACTGTTACAATTTATCGTCCAGCAAAATTTGTTAACATGACATAAACCAAAGTCATTTTGACTATGAAAATACATAAGACAAATGTATTCATCAAATTTAAACCAGTTTACTTCTCCTCTCATAACCCGTAGTTTAGAGAGGTTACGAGAACCAAATTTTGAAATACAGAAAACACATATTTCACAACTCTCTCTTTCTTCCTCTCTCTCTCTGTCTCAGGTTTTATATCTGGTTAGCAGTATTGAAGTCCGCGACATTTTAGGGATTATTCTGCAAAATCGAAAACTTTAGTGACGCAACGTTTCTAAATATACAAAAGAAATCAAACTGATCCTGAAAATGTTTGGCAACTGTAGGGAAGTTTCCCACGGAGTCAGACGTGTCACAAAAAGTTGTGCCACAGCAGCTTCCTCTTCGCAATTTCGATTCAGCTCCGGCTGTAGCCGCGTCCAGACCCTGATGCCCGCAGATGAAACAAAGTGCGGCACCTCCCTGCCTCTCCTGTCAGGGCTGCTCTTCCTCTTAGCTGTAATCCAAGCTGCTGCTGACAGTCTGAATTGTTACTGTATAATGCTGCTGATAAACAGGCTTTGGGTGAGCCTGGTAATGTGTGCGTTAGATGCCATGCATTCTGTCTGCTTCTGCATTCATCCGTGAACAGGTGACGCCTTTGAAGACAACATTCTGTTTATTAAATTATACAGATGTCTGGCAGAAGTTTTCCACATTGTGTGACGCTATACCCACACAACTTAATGTATTTTACTGATATGTTATGTGAGGGAGCAATGCAACACAGTGTATAATTCTGAAGTGGAAGGAAAGGAATGCATAGTTTGAGATTTTTTTGGCCAATTCTTCTTTGCCTTGCACAGCGATTATAGTCCTTAGTCCATTGGGGTATGTTACTACTGACTCTGCACGTCATTTAGGCCATTTTGTCTTTGCAATATAGCTCAATTTATCTGCAAAAAAACTTTGACTGGGCGATTGTAAAAACATGAACATGCTTTATCTCTTTCTTCGGCTACATTCAAAAAGCAAGACTTGCTAAATTCAGATGTTTTTGCTGAAATACAAATTGTTTTTTGGGTGGTAGTTCACACTACTAACTAAATGCGACCTCAATCAGACTTTTGTGTGAACAGTTTACAAGCTAAAAACAAACCCACATGCTCAGAAGAAAAACACAGACGCCTCACCTCGACACATTGTTTACATAAGTAATCATGGATTTCGTCATCTACAGATCGATTTTAAACTTGTTGAGCAATGGGAATCGACAATATTGTCACAGTTTCATAACAAGACAAAGGCAAGTACAAACAAAGAAGTGTGCCAAGTGTCGACACTGCTTTCTTCAGCCATTATTTACACCCGAAATTGTCACATCTGGCTTCTTCTGGTGCAGATTTAAGAGGCAAGAATCACATCAATGAAGTAAAAACCTGATAAAATGCGACGTCACCTTCCTGACTGCAGATGTAAATGCCCTGAAGAAGGGGAGTGTTTTAATAAATGAGCCGGACACGGTGCTTCTGCTCCAGCGATTATTATTATCCAAGTTAGCTTACAAACATACGCAATAATATCAATGTTGAAACAGCAGTATGTTAGCAACGACGCTAACAATGGAGCTAACAATGGAATTTGTTAAGATGCGGAGCGTCAAAAAAAACTGACAGCTTTCTGAACGTTAATGAACTCATTTACAACCTACAGGTGTGTTTATATATACTAACACCTGAAGAAGGGGAGTATTTTAATAAAAGCGCCGGACACGGTGATTCTGCACCAGCGATTATTATTATCTAAGGAAGAAGTTCCGGGCCTCTTCACTATAACTAGCGCAAGTGCTAGACTCCCCCTGCTGATTGAATCTGACCACTGCTTCAGCCAAATCAAGACTAGTCAGCCTCTGAAATAACCAAATTTCAATCCATCACACAGACACTTTGAAAACTATTGCATATGTATTCAATTTTGTACCACATCATGCAAATAATTGGTTTATTTGTAACCAATTATTTGCATAATTAATTGCAAATAATTAATTATGGAGGTGGAAAAAAAATTTTTTGTTTTTTTTGGCAGGAAGGATTGTAATTGGGTCTTTCAGACTGCTGTGAAAAGGTTGCCCTCAAGAAATCATAAAGGGGCTGGGTGATAAATAAAATTTTCAGTTTATGAAGATTTATCTTTGTGAAATCTGTCTTATTATTTCTTTCTGCACCGATGCACTCCTCTGGTTTCCATAGTAATGAGTGTCAGCCTGCATGAGGTCTACCACCATCTTGTTTTATAAGAATGTTTTACAGCTTGTAATTATCGGGACTTTGCTGTGTCAGGTCAACTCCCCAAAGGGACAAAAATCAGAGCAAGTTTTGGAGAACATTTAGTTTTGTAATTTGTAAACATATTTTAAGAAAAGAAAGTAAGAAAAACAATATTGATCCAAATCGGAAATTGGAAAAATAATCACATTTGGCTCGTTTTTGCCCGCTGTGTGAATGTAGCCTTAGTTCATCTCCTACATGGCTTGTAGCAAACTGCTAACTAGAGTTCTCATGTCTTTCTCATAACAATGGCTTTCTTGTTGTCAGATTTGTGAGGGGAACTACTAACAAGTGTCCTTTCCGCAGATTCTCTGCAGCTCCTCCATATTAATAACGGGCAACTAGGTTGCTTTTCTCTGTAGTTCTCTCCATTGCCTCGCCTGTCATTACTCCTTGAAATGTGGGATAATTGCATTGGTTAACTTCCTAAGAGAGATGTTGAACTTAAGTTGCACTGAACAGTATTGTCAGACAGATTAGTTTTGTTCAAGAGGCATCTTGCTGCAGTTTTTGCTAAGTTTCTGACATACTTATTATCTTTGCCATCAGGTCTGCTTGCCGTTTCAAGGCATTTCTTCAGAAAACCCCTCTGCTTGGCTAAAACCCTTGTTGTGCATCAATGAAGCAATAACCACATCACCTCAAGGCTGTTAAAAACTAACCAACAAGGAGAGACATGGTTTGTGATTGGCCTTTTCTTGACCCCAACACCAACCCTAACAGAACTTGTTTAGGTTGGGCTTGACTTGAGCATGCCCCTAACAAACGCAATGGTTTTCTGGGCATGTTTGAACTGCTTGGGGCAGGGCCATCCCCGGCAGTCTCTGGAAACTCACCGCAACATCACTGGAGCTGTAGCCGAGCCCAGACGTACATGTAGATCTTGTTAAAATGAGGCATGACAAGCAAACGCTCCCTCTGGGGCAAGACTTCAAAAGCTCTTTGTCTTGACGGGACACACAGCGTATTTCACTGAGGAACTACAGTTAAGCCCATAATTGTTCACACCCCTGGCAGACTTGGATTTCAGATGTTTTTCTTTAAACCAAGAAGTTTGTTTCTGAGAGCAATTTTGAAGCGTTGACCAGTAAAAGTCTTCCTATAACTGCTGACAAAGGTTTTGCATATTTATAATGGTATTTTGGAAATTTGTCTTTGACGATGAGCTTAACAACATCACACTTCTTCCTTCACATCGAGCTTCACATCAACCTCTCTCTCCACTGATTCTATGGCAGACTTATGCAGGCCTTTGGCTGGACCAGTCTAAAAGTTAATATTAGAAGAAACATGATGGTGAAATAAAAGATAATGGTATACCTAAATCCTGCAGGGTTTTACTGCAATATATAATACCATGAGCAATGGGTAGACCTGGGCTAGTAATAGATAGCAAAATGTTTGCTTGAAAACTGCCATAATGTTTTTATTACTTGATTTTTTAAGCCTCCTGAGGTTTTAAGAGATGGGGTCATTTGGATCCAACAAGTTTGCTTTTACAAGGTTTTTTTGTGTGTGTGGTTTCGGGAACTGACGGTCTGACGGGACAACCTTCACCCCTGCTTTCATGCTGTCTGACCGTGACATCTGCTCCTCCTGTGCGTCACGCTAGGACTCCGGGATGGTAAACAAAAAAAAATAGAAAAGATATTTGCAGATTTACTCATTTGCAAATTTTTCCGTGAAGAGTAACTCCAAATTTTTTGTGGAAAATTTACCATTTGCGGATTTTTTTTGTAAAACCAATCTAAAATATTTGGGATTTTAGGAAGGGGAAATGCAGCTTGGGAAGCTGAGATATCCAGACACAATGCTACTTGACACGCTATTGGCAAACCACCCAGTACAGGAGCACCATTAATTTTCCTTGGTGCTGATTGGCTGTAATCGCTAAGAGCCAAAGACCGTGGCTGTTAGCCTATTCAGTGGTGGCAAGACGGTTTACACTTTGTGTATTAATGCACATTAAGGCATATCTGGTGTTTGAACAATTAAAGTTAGAAGATATAAGCATTTTTAGAGGGAATCCCCGGTATTCTTGCACAAGACAAAAAAGCAGAACAGGAAAAAAGAATATTTGGCACAATGAGCATTTTGAAACTACAAAGTCTGACAAGTGTCTACATTTCTTCATTAAGCTTGCTGGATGTAAAAAAAAAATAAAAATAGGGATAAAATAACATTAGTTTATTATAATTACAACTTGTTTTTTCTCTACAACTGTAGAAATTATTGTTACTTTTCAGTTCGTATTAAAAGCAGTAAAAACGTGCAATATGCAGCTTTAACTATTGGTGAAAACATCAGGGCATGGAGAAAGTGAGGTGCCTTTATTCAAGGGTATAATATTCTGAGAGTCTCATGCGTAGCGGTTTGTCCTAATATATAAACCTTGTTTTGTGCTGTCAAATGGACTTCAAGCTGCTGCTTAGACGTCTTAAAAAGAACAACACTGTAAATAGGGCAATTGATCAAGCCTAAGTATTAACTCTGACCTGCACTGCTGAAAGCTGGGGGATTACAGATGCCTCCTGTTTGTTTGAAGTGGACGTGAATAGCAGCAACTAGTTTACGCCACCTGTCCAGCCAAAGCCCTCACAAAACAGTTACGTCTTGCAGCGCGATTTACCCAGAAGCAAATCAGCTGGACACTTAAGCAAAGCAATGTGTTCTTGGTGAAGGTGATATTTGGAAAAGAAGTTGGCTGCACAGAGGAGAGGCAAGGAAAAGATGATGTTTCTTGAGTAAAGCTGATAGCTGCTTAAGTTGTCATCAGAACCATCAAGATTTCTGCAACAAGCATGTCGCAACATAGAAACAAACCACAATAACCCAGATTTTTTAAAAAATTGTTTTCAATAAGCTGAAAAACGATGGTTTTTTAAATACTATTATTATTATTTGCCTGAATTACCCTCATTTAAACAGCATCTTATTTATTTTATGTCACCAATTCCTGACTTTTCTTTACTATATTAGGTACAACGCTTCAGCAACTTCCCTTCGCTGTCTGAGAAATACTGACAGGGAGAAAATATGCTGACTTTTCTGTCCAGTAGAAAGGACAGAGGGGGAGAATGTGAACTTTGGTGAAATGAAACAAAATATTGGTGTTAGGGGGATGTGAATGTGAGATTAAAAAAAATCTTCATAGCAGTTTACAGCACACATTTACAATCATTTAGACAACATGAATCATAACATAAGTCGCATTTGCATATCCAAAACAAAAAAAAACGATTTACTATTCATTCTAGAAATAATAGAAAATATAAAATGGCTGACATTTTTAAAGGCGATATTAATCATGATCAATTTATATAAATACTAACAATTACTCCCATTAATTGATTAATAACTAACTTACGTGATGTAATTCTAGAACTGCTGCACTTTGATATGACTGTTTTGATTCAATTTTAGTGCAAGATGTCTGAGTTACCTCCTCAGCACGCAGTCCTACTAATGGCCTAGTCATGATTCAGGTGTTGAAGGAAAGGTGAATGTTAAAGCTGCAGGACTCATAAAACTGGTAACGTCAACTACGTCTTGTGTAAATGCAGCTTCAATTCAAAAACCTGAAACATCTTGAAGAGCGAGATTTTCAGCCGCTCCAATATAAACAAAGCGGACCACTCCTTTCTACGCACTATTACTGCTGTTGTTATTATTATTAATATTTTTATTTAATTGCCCGGTAATTTTGTCTGAGCAATAGAGTGGAATTATTGCACAGTGTAGTTTATTGTGTAAATAAAGTATTAGTGCACTCAGTTACTGTCAAAAACTGTTGTATTTTTTTTTACTGAATTTTATGTGACTAACATAAAGTAGTACATAACTGTGCAGTGGGAGAACAATTACACATTTTTAACCAAAAACATATCTCAAAATTATGGCGTACTGACTTATTCAGTCAATATTTTGTAGAGTCGCCGTTCTTTAACCACCTGTTTTTCTAGGTTGGAGTAACACCAATCCATGATACAATTTTAAGACATTTATTTTGGAAAAAATTGAAAAGTATGAGTCATTTTCCTTTATCATAATTATGTAGATTATAGTTTTTATTTTGTCCGCTGGCAATGTTTTTGGTTGGAAAAGACAAAGTTGCTAAATTGTCAGCAGTCGTGACCTAATGGGCGGGGCTGATTTTCAGACTGTTGCGCAGGTAGATAAGATTGGGGGTTAAGATTGGTTTCACATGTACGTATTGGCCAATCGCCGATCACCCAAAATTAAGGAGATGAGGGCTAATTTATCAATCGGACGATGTATCCTCCAAATTAAGAATAAAATGCGCCTAAGTGAGACAAAAAAAAAAAAAATGCATGAACACTTTGGAAAGGACCTGCATGTACGCATTAAAAAGATGCATAACTATGATTGTGTGGAACTCAAAAAAGAAAAAAACAGAGAGCAAACTGTAAGGCTATGCTCTGGTTGTAAAAACGCATTTACTTTGTTTTCCCTACTTTGACTTCCAAATTTTGACGTCCAATTTTGCTTCCAAAAACAAAACAGATATCTGAACAACCTGAGCTTCAGAAAGCAGCTTGCAAATATTCTGGATTTGTCATACAGATGAGACTCTGTTCTGTCCACCGTCTGCACATTTTTTCACCGCTTCCCATAAAACACAGTTTTCAGTGAGGAACCTTTTGCATATAATTCAAACAAAGACTTGTACTGTGGACAATAGAGGTTAACTTAATCTTTTGATAAAAGCTTGTATGTAAAGATACATCATGAGTGTAAGGAGAAATTCATTTTGTGAATTAAACAGATTGAAGAATACATTATAGACAGATTAAACGAACCAGTAACAAAACGATGGAGAAAGATAAAGATCCAACAAACACACACACACAGTTACACAGAACAAATGCATCTATCAAGCATGGTGTTTGGATGTGTTATGGTTTACATGGATGTCAGGAAAAGCAAAAAAACAAACAAAAAGCATGCTGTACTGACCAATTGGTGAGTGAGTTAGGTGGAAAATAATTTCTGTTTTAATAACAGACATCAGCTTCACTACACTAAAATAATCCATGGACTGTAAATGAGCAAACCCTCCACATGTTACGACTGCATACAAGTGATACGCAACAAAGAATTGAGCATGACTGCACAGTATATTGTCTCTCTGCAATATCCAGTATTGGAACCGCACAGGACTGATTGGATGCAATACTCGGCAGGCTATTCTGTTTTTTAGAAACATAACAAAAAGATGTATGTATATGGCCACTTAAAACCTTTATGTCCAATCCTGATGCAGTTTTTAATGGCCGAAATGTTAAAGCTCATGGAACTAGTCTGGGAGATGATTATGATGATGGTAAAGATGATGATGATGATGATGGAAAACAAAGAAAAGAGGCATGAAAACCCGAGTTAACTTATATTAAACGCAATATTAAAACAATAAAAATAGCTACTGCATCTGAAGCTCTGATATAATATTATGCTGCTATTGGGACAATTTTATGATTGCACCAAACGAAAACATTATGTATAATAGTACATAGATTTACAATGAAAACGTCTAATGCACTTTAATCACTTTTTTTTTTTTTTTACATTGGAGTGTAGGGATCAGATTTAAAATGTAACTTTGCCTCAATATGATGCAATAACGCCACTAAACCAGTTTTCTCACCTCCTGGACTTTTTTTTTTAATCTTTACTAATATCCAGTTATCTGTGTGCTATCACTCTAACAGTCCTGGCAAGGCTACTGTCTAATGAACTTACCAGAGTTACGTTTGCACAACGCAAACAAGTCGGCAAAGCGCTTTAAACACACGCCAGGTGTAACAAGTTTGAGTGAACGCTTCACTGGCTTCAATATGTCTTCCGTAAAGGCAACAGGACAGCACCTAAGTCTTCATGTTATCAACTGGGAGCTCGTTAACGCGGTAAATGCAATTAGAGGGCGAGAGGGGGATATTTATAGGAGCTGCGACAGACACTTCAGCTACCCAGAAACACAACAAACGCTTTCCAGGTACCAAACGACTGAGGGAGGGTTATTCAGCAGCATTCAGCGGCGGTGGCGAGAAACGCACTCACCCAGAAGTGGAGCTTTTCTCCGCACAGCCACCCCATCTCCTTGGTGGCGAGAGAGCGGGTGCCGCCGGAGGAGTTCATTACTCCGTCGGTCTACGCGGAAAGGCCGAGTCCTTCCTGCCTGCCTGCCTGCGGAGCCGCTGTCCGTTATCCCCTCTTCACGCGGCCGCGAGCTGTCACATGCCACACGGACAGGTATGCGTCGCTGACGGAGGGGGTTCCCTCCCGGCTTCCTCTTAGTGACCGACCGCCAGCCGTCCTGTCTCGGGAAACTGTCGGCTCCTTCCGCTTCGGCGAGGCTCGGTAGGGGAAGAAGTCATTCGTATCCAGCCAAGAATAATTCTCTACAGGAGGAGGCTGCTCTGCCTCGATGGAAAAGGGAAGGCGTCAGTTTACTACCAAGCTCCGCCCACTTCGTACCGAGTCTCCACGCGCCTCCCCTTCGCCTTACTAACACAGATCTGAGTCTGGTTCATTGCTGAGTCATGACTCATGACAAAAATAACGTTAGAGGAGTACCTTTGTTCTTTTTTCTTTTGCTCCAAATTAACAAAACAACAATGATCTAAATTCATGTGATTTATCTGAAGTCTTCTGGATAAAGGTCAGAAGGTGACACTCAGTTAAGCAAACAAGAAAAACCATAGAGAACTACCTCATCTTGCAACAGATGGTGATAGTAACGTCATGACTGTGTGAGATTACATGAAAAGAAGGAAACACAGACCGACTCAGGTGTGTGTTCATAAAAATGGGAAACGATGATGTTATAGCTTGATACTAGTTAAAAGGTGTTCAGAAAAATGGCTGGAATCTCTTCATAAAGTAGAAATTTCTGACTAACCCTGACTTGAAATCCAAAATGGCCACCAAGCCTCAAATACTGCGTGACAGTAGCAGAAATAAACAACTTAATTGCAATTCTGAGGCTTTTCGTGATATCAAATCACGTGTATACACACACTACTGTACAAAAGAGGTGCTTAAGAAAATCTTACTTTAGTGTTTGAATGCAGAGCTCCATGTTATCCGCTTGTTTTGCTAATAGCTGTTCACAATCAACAAGTGTCTGCACTTGTTGATTGGCAGCTTCTGTTTCTAGTGTGAACATTCATGAAACTCATGGCTAGATTACAAGTTAAAATCCAAAGCAACAATCAAACATAACACACAAAACATGATAAATCCAATTTGTTTTATTCCAGTCTTTCTGCGTAAATATACGGAGTGAAAATAGATAAGACACTTCAAAGAGCTCGTGAGTGTACCTGAAGTAAAAGCAGCGGAGGAAACAGGACACCTTCACACTCGTTGCCTGAGACGCCGTCGGCGAAAACTGATTCTTTTTTGCTGCTACATGTTGAGAAAACGAGATTCCTTGTTGACAGCGAAGTAAACTAACCTAGAATTAAACTGGTTAGCGATTACATTTTTCGATTCGATTCATCTGAAGACAGATAGAGTAGATTTAAATCAACTTTACAAGGATGGAAGAAATCAAAGTTTGTAACAGCTCTGACTTTGAGACTTATATCTGCAGTCATCCTTCTAAGATGTTTCATTATTGAACTGTATGCCTGTACTTCTGATGTTGTTTTATCTCATCAGGTCATTTGCAATAGGCACTGTGCAAACACTATGCAGGGAGCATGTTTCAGTGCACATTGTGCTGACAAACACAAAGTTATTGATTTGTATTGCTAATGCTAATGGTAATTAAATTCGTCACCTTTTACAATTAGCAAACCCATTGCTTTTACAGCTTGGAAGGTTCCAGAGCTGCTCCAACACTCCTTTGACAAACCTGAGGTAATTGGATTGAACAGTTTGACGTTTGAGTGAAGTGTAGCACATTTTTTCACAGATAAAATAAATACCTTCCTTTCTACTGAATACAGTACATTGATTAGTTTAAGTATTTCGGCTCTCAATCCATGGTACGTCAGCCACAAGTTCACAAACCGCAAACATTTTCTACAATGCTGACAGTGCTTTATATAAACGAAACCTTTGTTCACAGTTTAACAAGTACACACACCCACACTTTAGGCAGCTTTTTATACCTTAAAACCTGCTTGGCTGAAAAAACTCACTTAGAAAGGCATGTTTAAAGGCTCCTCAACCAAGGAATTTCTGGGCATCCATTGTGCAAGCTGACATTTCTAGAAACAGCTGCCATTTAACAAAGATCAGAACAAACAATAACATCAAATTGTTTCACAGAAAAATTGCTATTGTTCTACCAGCACTGCAAATCTTCCTTTGAAAAAAGACTCTCTATACCCAGGCCGGGTATGTAACTGCATAGGGACCAGGTTCTGAGTTGACAAAGCTAGCCCAGATCATCATCCCTCCACCGCCATGTTTTTGGTTTTCTCCGAAAGACGTCACTCCAGATCTTTTGTGTTTTGTGTTGTTTTTTTTTGTTGTTGTTGTTTTTTCTGATACAATTTCAATAACTTAAATCATACTACCATATCCTTTAGAGAGAAAAAGAAAAGTTTTTTTTTTCTCCAGGCAAATTCTCCAAACAAGCTGTGCTCTGGGTTTATTCTCATTGCCTTTAATGTTTAATATGCTGACTCAGCTCTTTTATGGGACAGTACTTCCTGGAGAGAGTTGCAACTGACTAAAATGTTTTTCCGCGTTAACATTTTCTCTCCCTCTAGAGTGATGTTCTTCATGTTTTTGGAAAATAATAGCGAATGGCGCCATGACGAATGCCTCTCGTTTATGTAAAATTCACCTTCATGCCTTTTTGAGGTCTGTGTCCCTTTTGATGTGGGAAAAGCAAAGAAAAAAATACCTTTGTTATTTTATTTTTGTAGTAGTTTCAGCCCCATCATACATTTTGATTATATTGCTGATTAAATAATAACTTTAACGTCAGGGTTTTCCCCAGTGTATTATAAGCCTGGCGGGTCACCAGGCTTTACTTGTGTCCCCGCCAGGCTAAGCATTGCTTATTTATTTAAGTCTCTTTAAAATGTTTGCATTTTTTAAGACTTTATAGTTGGTGTTCAGGTAGTAATTTTCCAATCTTTTAATAACACATAATTATCAAGAGATATTTTTAAAATTTCCTGTCAACTTTAAACATTTTTTAACTCAAAAACACGACGGGCCGCTGGATGAAGCCCTGGCACCCAAACCACCAGGCTAAGCAAGTTTACTGGGGGAAACTTTGTGGAACTTGTACATTTTGTAATATAAAAATAATGATTTTTTTATACTTATTTATATTTTTATTTGGCTAAAATAAAAATGGATGCATTTTTTATGCATTTTTATGCATTTATCTCCAGTTTTGTTAAAAATTTCATCTACATTTCATCTACATATATTTGTCATAGCGCAAACAGTCTGCATATTAATTTGCAACTTTCCAAATCATGGAATTTGCGCTTTAGTCTTCTGCAGATGTTTTGAGCTCCAAATGCAATCCAACAAAACTTCCCTTAATCTTTGAAGTCTAGTTTCTTGGTGTTTTCATTCATACTGACTGGTCGCGCTAAACTCCAGCCTGATTCTTCCCCTCCTCTCCGGGTCAGGCAGCTTACTCCGCCAGGGTGTTCTTTACCACTGTTATTTTTCCCTTTTTTTTCATAAAAAGTTGAGAAACATGTCCAGAGTGTGTTGGAGAATAACACATTTAAGACACCTCTGTCCATTAGGCTCGTTTGCTTTTTCATGGCTGCCTAAAGTTTTTCAGCATCATAAAATAATTAAAAAAAATAGTCAGTGCTTGCAACAGCATGGGAAAAATACATAGTGACTTTAGTTGTACTAGTTCCTAATTTGCACAAGCATTGTATATTTTATTACAGCCGTTATAGAAGCTTACTATACCCTCACTGTCTGTCAACACAGAAAGCATTGGTCCTAAAGTCTTCTATGAATGAAGACTTATTATTTGTGCAACACACCCTTAAGGGCAGATTTACGCCTCATTTTGTTTCCCTACATGTCTTGTCGGTGAATTAGTCTTCAGCAGCAGGCGAGATGCGTGTTATCTTGAGCGTAACTTTGCAGCTGTTGCCGGTTTTCCTGCTCGAGACAAGAAATTGCAAAACCAGGATTTGCCTCAAAATGCACGCGGTGTGTGACCCGCAACAGATAAAAGCGAGGGTCTGTTCAGACTGCAGTGATCTCAGAACCACTCACCCCGGGGCCATAACTGGCTCCTATCAGCTGCACAAGCAGAGACCAGAGTCACACAGGGATCAATGACTAGGAAACTGTTTATCCGAAAACTCATTTACACATCGTTTCACACCGAGCGCTGCTTTTAGGGGGCCGACGGCTCAAATATACAGTATATAGTGAGTGCAGAGTGGATCGCTCTGTGCCAGCAGAGCAGCTATAGTGCTGTTTTTGTTTTGTTTTTTCTAATTTTGTCATGCTCCAATGTTTCAGATCATGGAACCAATTTAAACATCAAGCTAAAATAGTATTACAACTATTTAGCCTGCCAACACCAAACTCTCAACAGATCTTGAGCTCAAAGTCACAAACTGGTGATGATTTATACTTTGTGTAATGTTATCTCTATTGATTACGTAGAATTCAGTTATGTGACTTCTTGATGTCTGTCTATTTCTTCTTCTTCTACTGTTCTGACAAGGTTTTCCCCCTCAAATGGTTGTAGTTTGATGGCGCATTTGTGACCAGATGCACCATGCATACTACATTCAAGTATTAGGTCTACAAAATTCAAAAGTTTGAATTTTGTAGACAGAACTAAACACGTATTTCAGTAGTCTCATATGATATTCCAATTTTCTGAAAAACAAAATCCTGGGGTCCATTAATAGTAATGAGGAAGAATAGATACTATGCAAAATTAAACAAAATGGTGTGAAAGGACCGCATATCATTCGAACTTAAATACTGAAATAACATTTTGATGACCCTGTAAAGGCCGTGAGATCAGAATTTACATTCTGTGTGACTGAAAATTAGACTTTGAGTGCAGAGAAGCGGCCTGTCTATCTCTGACGACACTGATTCTTAAGTGCTCTCCTTGGTGAATCGTCCGCCTCGCTCTTTTATCCACGCAGCTCTATATGAAGCATTATTCTAAACC
This sequence comes from Brachyrhaphis terrabensis, assembly GCA_903067065.1. Classification (NCBI taxonomy): domain Eukaryota; kingdom Metazoa; phylum Chordata; class Actinopteri; order Cyprinodontiformes; family Poeciliidae; genus Brachyrhaphis; species Brachyrhaphis terrabensis. Next base: position 28,082 of record CAEGAG010161142.1, read on the forward strand.
GCAGCACGGACGGCACTCCAAGGTAGAGTGCCGTCCGTGCTGCGTGAAGAACACGTCCTGTCATCCTTTGTCTGCCCAAAGTAACAGAGAACCAAACGGAGAGATGGGCAGCAGAGGCAGCTGCTGAACTCACTGAACTGGAGATAAGCAGCCGTGAGATACCGAGCCACGTTTTGAGTTGCGGTGGCACTTTATCTCCTCAGACCAAAACACAAAATACATTGAAGCTGAAGTGAGTTCGTTCCGGATTAATTTTCGATAAGCGAAGAGTTTCATTTAAAGCTGCAGTATGTAACTTTCATAAACAAAATGGCTTTTTAAAAATTTTTTACATATTTGTTAAAACTGTCACAATGTTGAGAAAGTATGAGACGGGTAATCTATGAAAAAAATCCAGCTCTTCTGCCTTCTCGCTGTTGTCCTACTGCTATTGCAGAAACACATCAATCAGAGCCGGGTGGAGGATCTTAGAGCTGTCAATCAAGCTTGAGTATATTCTCTGCTCACAACATTGCCCTTTCTCTTAGGGCAGAGTAAGGTTTACGGTTATTTTTTCCACCAACCAAATGCACGTCCAGCCAGATTTTCTGTTGACCAGATGAGAAAGTTAGTTGAATTTTCCCTTTTCTTTCTCCACTGGGGGATCTGATTTCAAATCCTGAAGCCCGTCTGTTCTCCTCCTGCTTCATTAGGACGGTTAACCTCGGCCTGCAGGAAGAACCCTCTTTATCCTCAATCAGATGGATTCCTGTTTAGTTACCTGAGGACGGTGGAGCCAGCTTGGCCTGTCACACGTACCAGCAGTGTCATGTTACACGCAATTAGGCCCTGACAGAGTGGCTCCACCCTCTCCTCCCTATAAGCTCATTAAACTCTCTGTGCTTTCCACGGGGGATTTCTCCAACTTACAGGCTGCTGTTTGATTTGGATCACAAGGAAACAAGAAACACTAACAGCTATCACCATGCAGGTACAAAGATAAACATAAAACGTACAACATACCCACATGACTAAGTGCATATTTGTGGAAATGTTGCATGTTTTTCAAAATATATGGCAAAACAAATCTGAAGTGTCACATGGAATAATTGTTTCTGTTTTGTTTTGCAGATCTAGAACCACGTTCCCTCCATTTTCCTTTGAAAAATATGCAACTTTGAGTGAATTTTCAAATCATACCACAGATTCTCTGATTGATTTAGGTGCAGACTTTGACTGGGCCATTCTACCACATGCATTAAATTATTCCAGTGCATTTCTGACTATACTTGCAGTTATTCTAATGGACGTTTTTGTTCCAGGATTGTTTTGTATTTATCTCCATCACCGCTAATAAAATACACACCACAGTCTGAAGAGTTACAATAAAAAAGACTATCCATTTATCTTCATTTCTATTCACCTACTGCTGTTCAGCTGAAAGAGAAACGAACAAATTTTGAATTAACCATGGTTTAAACTTCTCAGAAAACATTTGGATTTACACTGAGATTATATTAGAACGTGAAGTAAAAAGGCATTTGATTATGACTGATTTTACTGAGGGGCACCGAAGCAACGGGGGGGGGGGGGGGGGAAAAGCATGCATGTAAAAGCAGGCCGCACTTTTCAGTTTTTTTTTTGTTGAAAACTCTTCTTTAAAAAAATTTTTTTTTTTAAAGAACTTCTTTTTTTTTAATTTTATATGTTATGTTTTGCTGTAGTAAAAGGAAACAAAACAAAACATAAAATAAAAATACGAATTTTCCTTTTACTTCCTACCACTTTGTGCCATCCTGTCACACAAAATCCAAATAAAATATCTTGTCTGCATATTTTATTTGTTAGTTTGTGGTTTTATTCTGACAAAACACGAAAAAGCTGAAGGCTTGTGAATATTTTTTGCCAGGCACTATATGAAAGAGTGATTGGAGTTTAGCAAATATCTCCCTCTCCAGTGTCTGACACCACTGAAGTATTTAAGGAATCTGAAGAATCCTCAAGCTGGAGCACAAACCTTATCTAAATAATGACCATCTGAGATCCCTCATCTTGTATTGAACCTAAAACCATGTTTCATAACTAACTCTGATCATGTGCAGTAAGCCGTAATATGTGACAGGAAGGAAAGTCTTTTACGAGAATCAAAGCCAAAGAAGTTTTGTCAGTAAAGTTTTCCCCACTAAATCCACATCCAGAGTTGTTTCGTGGTGTATATCAGATATCAGAGAGTAATGTGCTGCCTTCAAGACCACATGTAAACCCAGCCTGACCAGACAAAAACCTCTTTGTGTGTTCAGTAATCAAATGTCCCCATGTGTGAACCGCTCGGCTGTTTATTTAGGAGAGTGCACCACCTAGTGGCCGTACAGCGGCAACAACCACACACGCCTCCAAAGAGTCTTCGGTTCTTCATTGCGCTGTGATCTTTAATACACAATTTACCTGATATCAGCATCAGGTCCGAATTAATTAACTTCATGTTAGACTCATTTAAAAGCGGCTCACAGTAAATTCATCAGAATATGACAACTTAATGAACTGATCTAATGTTGTTGATTTTAACAGACTACACATGGCCCTAATTTCTGCCCAATCTGAGGAATTAAGGAATCACTGAAATAAAAGCTGTAGTGTGACGACATGAAGTAGGCTAAAAGTCTCAAAAGCAACACATAACATCCCGACGAAATTCAAGAGCAAACGAGACGAGTTTGAGACAGTAAAACTTTCACATTTTTATATTTCAAACTCACAAAAGTTCAGGTTAACGGTTAATCGCGATTAATCACGGCACTAGAGTGCGATTAATCCGATTAATTTGTTAATCGGTTGACAGAAATACTACATACTAATATAAAAAGTAATTCACAGTTAGATGCAGTTACATTTAGTGTTCTCTGTGTGGGAAAACAAGACAATACATCCATTAATACATATCAAATGCAAATTCTAAACTTTAAAATAATAATAATAATAATAATAATAATAAAAAAATGATATAATGCTTCAGAAATTGTACAACAACTCTGCAACTCCTGGAGTTTATCAACTGAACAGCAGGGAAGAATAACACGACTGACCTCCAGGGGGCAGTGTGCTACACCTTGAATAAAAACGCCACTCTTTGACCCCAACAGTCACTTTTATAGAATTAAAAATATGGCACTTCAACCCTAATTTGGTAATTTTTCATAATGTTCTGTACCAAAAGATAAACAAAAGTCACACATTCTGTGAATTTCGATGAACTCTGAGGAAAATAAGGAGTAATCAGGTTATCATTATTATTATTTTACATTTTAAATAAATTTTTTATTATGTAATGTACGTTTTTACATTGCAGTGTACATCCTCCCTGTTGTTTTCTTTGTGTCACGTGTATGTCTTGTAAACCCTTTAGGACTTGATATTAGATATTTACCTCTTTTAAAAGAATTGTTTACATTTACATCCATAATCTTTTTTTTTTGGTATTTATTTCTGGAAAAGAAAGTGATTTTAGATGAACAACAAAAAATTTACCACATTTTACTCATTAGACAAAAGATTTAAACAAAAGTGAGTTTTCCTATAGCTAAAAACCTTCCTCCTCCATCTTTGTTACCTCACTTACATTTTAATGAGGTCAATGTCTGGGCTTCGACTTCACCCTCAGTTTTGATAAACGCTTGTCTTTTATCATTTTTAGGTTTCACTACTACTAGATGATTGTAACATATTTTTCAGTCTGAAGATTTTCTTCAGAAGTATACCTGAGTTTATGATGTGCTTTTATGTAGTGTATATCAGTTCAAATTTTATTTTTATAATAACTGCTTACTGTAAATCACACTACTTTTATCCGTATGTTGAGGTCATTTACGTTGTTATGCAGGTTAATTGAGTTGAATTGAACACTGGTGTATTTATGTAACGCGTTCATGTTGATTCATATGCATTGCCCCCTTTCATGAAATGAATAATTACAAATAATTTCTTGCATCATGTGTGCTTGCAGGCTGCCCCCTTTCTGATGCTGCCCTGGGCGCCTGCCCATTTTCAGACCCACAGCCGAAAAGAAGCAAAGTTTGGGCGCAAAAAGAGAAGTAGAAGTGTCCATCCAACAAAGTCAGAAGCAGGCTGACCAATGGGGTGTTTTACTTTGAAAGATGGTGTTGTTGTTGTTGTGGGTGTGTGTGTGCAGACACATCTGGAAAGCGGCTGCCTCGTCGGTTTGAATCCACTCCGCCTCGTTCAGATTCTGTTCCGCAACACGTCAGGTGGAACTCTGACCTCTCCGATTCACTGCAGTGGTTTATGCTGTGAGGTCCCCCATCACCACCACCCACCACTCACAGCTGTCTGAGGGCGGGGCAAACATCTGCAGCAGCAGCAGCGGCGCCTGTTCCGGAGCAGCAGCAGCAGCAGCTGGATGGCTCTGCGCTGCGGCTCTCCTGGAGCGAACATCCCCGGAATGAAGCGCGGCGTCCCGCATCGCAGAAGCAACAACAGAGCCACATCTGCGGGGGTTTTCAGCTGAGGAGGAATCACCCAGAAAGAAAAGAAACAAAAAGAAAAAGGAAAAGAAGCTTCTAGACGGGAATGAATGAGATGAGAAATTCTGCTGAGGAGCTGCACTCTCTCCCTCCGAGGCCAGCGAGTTTCTCCAAAGCCCCCGCAAAGAGACGGTTTGTGAGGCTGGGACGGAAGAGCAGCGATGGTTCTCAGTGAGTATGACCCACTTGGAAGCGCTCTGTGCGGGCAGCAGTTGCAGCCAGAACAGCTGGAGAGAGTTAGGGAAGATGCAAACTTCTCCTCTTTTCCCTTCAGCTAAATCGAAGCAATATGCAATAATAAAGCCTCTCCGTGCTTATTCGTAACTTTACAACAACACAAACATAGCGAGAGAGAGACGATGAAAGCAGTAGCTCAGCGTGGAAACATAAAAGACTGGAGAAAATTAGGCATCCTAAATGTTGAATAATTTGCTGACATACCTTAGATTATGTACAAAATAGTTTTTATAGCTTGTAGAAGTTTAGGGGAGTATTTGTGAAGATGTATTGGTTCATTAAACCACGTTTGGATTCAGTTTCACCTTTCAGTCGTCCCTTATCTTGACTTGACAATGTCTGCCCACTTTGCCCTCCAGCAGTCAGATTGTGAGTCTCTCGTTCACAGCCTCCACACAGGTTTTCTGACAGATTTACCTTCTGAGCTTTAATGTTTTTCTCATAAATTCATTCTTTTGTTGATTTGAATGTCTGCCTGGACTCACTTTGATTGCTACAAATTGTATCGCTGAACATCTTCCGCTTTCAGACTAGTCCTCATCTGGGTTAGTCGGATGCACCGACCCACATTTTTCACTTTGGAAACTGATGCAGATATTCAAGGAAATCTGCATCCTCTGATATCTGTATTGGATATCAGATGCAGATATCCGATATCCGATGCATATTGGACTTAAAACGTTTACAATATTTCTTTTACAATGTTTACAATGTTGTAAAAGACTTACAACGTTTCTTTAAAAAAAAACTTAAACGTGTTTTTTATCTCAGTGATATCCTGTGTTTTTGTGCCAAAGACCCAAAAGTGGATGTTTATTTTTCATCAAAACATAAAATTTTAAGATATTTTAGTCTCAAAATGTCTTAAAATCTTAGGGTATTTTCTTTTTTTTTTTTTTTTTTTAGACATGAACACTTTAAAAGCTGAAATTGAATCAAAAGATGCATCAACAAAGTATTACTTTAAAGGTGTGCACTATTCATTTTTGTACATCATAATAACCTGGCAATCAATAGTCAAATGTTTATGATTAAGGCCTGTTAGGGTCAGAAGCAATCGCAATTTTTAATAAACTATGTGAAATTTGTCGTACAAATAAGTGCACAAATAAGTGCATCTGAGTGAGATGCACTTGAACAAGTGCATCTCACTCAGATTTTATTTTGAGCAAGATGCACTTTCAGGAGGGGTATAAGGGCCCTGTAAAATATTTAGTTTTTAGCCACATAATCACTGGTACTTCTATTTGAGTTTCTTCCGCTTCTAAAAACAGATCAAGTACTTAAAAACCACCAATCTGTTTTTTTTGGCAATCCATCCATCCATCCATTTTCTGTTCACCCTTGTCCCCAATGGGGTCGGGAGTTGCTGGTGCCTATCTCCAGCTGCGTTCCGGGCGAGAGGCGGGGTACACCCTGGACAGGTCGCCAGTCTGTCGCAGTTTTTTGGCAATAAGTTAATGTTATTTTTTGTGTTTGGAAAAATGAGCCGTTTCAAAAACCTCCGGCTGAGTCACAATCGATGGGCCCTGACAACCCCAGCGAAGGCCAAGTGGAGCCATCCAGCACGTTTGGTCAGCTTGTTGTTACAACTGTATGCAATGGCCAGCAGCAGCTTATCTGGATTTGAAGTGACAAGAGGCCCTAAAACATCTGATTGTGAAAGGAGCTCAAAATATGCAGAAATGGCTAAAGTCTCACTATCTAAGAATGAAAAAAAAAAGTACATGTTTTGTTTAGCTCATAGCTATCCTAGCCTTTACATGCTAGCTAGGTCACCTTTACACCTTATACTCACAAGCCATCACTCACTAAAGTCTCTAACCAGAGGCTTTCCAGTGGGAGAACCAGAATTAGAAGCTGTGAAATCCCAGTCTGGGGAGACTGTGGGGAAACTGCAGAGAACCTTTGAACTATAAGAAGCTTAGAGTCTTGGTGAGGTCCGAACAACACTTCATTGTTTCAGTTGTGCATAGAGAGAGCTGAGGGCAGACATGCTGAAGGAGACCAGGTCTGGGTAGAGAAACGTACGAGACATTTTATCAAAGTTCTTCTCTTTAGGTTTTTTTTTTTTTTTTTTTGCTGAAGTTGTTGAACTCTTGCCGCTCCTTCCTCCAGGTCGGGAGTCTCCACCGGCAGTTCTTCCACCTGCAGGTCGGCAGAGGGCGTGGCCCTCAGGCAGCAGAGCAAGACTCGCATCCGTCGCCAAACCAACCGACTCTCCGGGGTCTTCCACCGCAACCCGGTGCCTACCTCGGGCTCCATGGCGCTGACGGCGGGACTCCGGTCGTCACGGTCCGTCCAAGTCAGGAAGGGCAGCAGTAGGTCACTTTGTTTTTGTTTTCTCCCTGAGATTCTGATGCCGATATTTCCACTGCGGAAGATATTCGTGATGTATTCATGGGTTTTGAACTTGTTCGTATTCATAACAGCAACAGGTTTAATTTTAGATAAGCAAAGAGAGGAGTATATAGAGTGCGTGTGTATTTAGCCGCCTTTATCCCAATTCCCTTAAATTACGAGCTGTCTAAACATTTTGTCTCATGAGCCAAAATTGTCGAATCAAAAGTAGCCGCGAGCCAAATAATAACAATGATAATAATCGCGAAAATGTCCGATTTTTTTCTTTTGTTTTGTATAAAATTGATGTTATTTGTTGTAGATACAAAACTTAAAGAGGTATATGATGTTTGGCTTATTTTATTTGACAAAAGTTTTCCAATTGTGTTGGGCTCAATCATATAATTTTATTGTCAGTGTTAGAAGAAGATTTGGTACGCTTTCTTTCAAAACCACAGCTATATTTAGCCAAGTTTAATAAATTAAACAGCAGGGAAAATAACAAAAATGTTTAAACATCTTTAATTAGAATTTAATGTGACAACAATGGACACCGATTCTTCTCGTGATAAGAAATGTATCACGATAAATGATAAATGATGCGATAAATGCCCACCCCTTCGACAGGCCCAGTCAAAACCCAGACCTAAATCCAATAGAGAATCTGGGCAAGACTTAAAAACTGATATTCAAAACCACTCGTCCGTCGGCCTGACTGAGTTTGAACTATTTCGCAAAGCGTAATGGTAGAAATTGATACACAGGGATTAAACACAATCGTTTTGGTAACAGCCAAAAAGAAAAGTTCAGAACATCTCAATCTTCTACTTTACCCAAACAAAACCATCCATCTAAACTTTATAAAACTGGAGTACTTTACATGTCTTACATCATCTCCTCTTTCTACACGCTCTGGTTTTGTTGCATATCCACCGCACACAAGCCAACGTGACCTCAGCGCTTGTAAATAACCAAGCAGTCTTTTTTTTTTCTTTTAAACCACATCTCAGACCCAGTGATAAATGTCCTTTTCCCCGTGTGGTCTCGCATCCACAGTGTTCTCTGCGGAAGTCCTGCCGGAGGACGACCCGTCCGAGCTGTCCAATCAGATCTCGGCCCCAGGGATCCTCAAGATCTTCGGGAACGAGATCTGCGAAGGGGCTCACTACAAGAGCGTCCTGGCCACCACGCACTCCAGCGCCGGGGAGCTCGTGAAGGAGGCCCTGGAGCGGTGAGAACATGGGTCGCCATATGCGGGAGGGTGGTCTTGTGTTTCTGCTCGGGGTGAGTTACGAAGCCCATCTGCACTCAGAAAAATAAACTGCTGTGAGAACATAAAAGTGAGCGCAGGAATTCCTCCTCGATCATATGATCTGCACTCAGCAGTAAGCTGTTCTGTTGGTCTAATTGTGGGCAAACATCAGCTGCTACTGGTCTGGTCAATTTGTTTTAGTGTGTTTGCTAGTTTTTCATTAGTTATTATTAGTTAAATACTGTTTAGTTTTAGCTTTGTTTTGCTAGATGTTGTAGAAGAAGTTTTTGTTTTTTCATATTTTGATCATTTTTAGGTGCAGAATTCGAACAGGTCAAATTAATGTATTGTGATTATGTATACATTGATTGGGTAATAAATACTCAACAGAAGATGCCATTTAGAAAATGTTTATTCAATTATTGTTGAACAACCAACTAACTCTGGTGTTTAGTCCGAACTTTTGCCGTCATCATTTTGCAGTAAGTGTCGCCAAGAGGAGCATGGAGTACCGTAGTTTGCAGACAGCTGACAGTTAGTTATAGTTTTCCCCCCATTAATTATCATTTTTATTTATTTTAGTTTACAAAAATGTTTGATCAATTTCAGTTTTTGTTATTTCCACTTGTTTCAGGTAATAATAATAACCTTTGGTTGGGAAAACATGATGTGATTTCAGGGATGTTTTTCTTCTATTCAGCATATTCAGATAAGTTTTGAATTTACTCGGCAGAACTGTTTAGAAATTTGCATGGACGTTTGTTTTGATCTTTAAACCACACTCCTTTAATTCTCCTTTCATTGGAGATGACAGAGTTTATTTAAAGTGACAGAGTCATGCATTTTTGAGGCACATGGTCCCATTTCATATCATTATCAATCAACTATTTTACCTTCAGCTGTTATAAAAGTGCTGCATATATCAAACATAATTTAAAAGAAATTTGACTTGACTCCTTAAAATTGGGCCGCTGTTTCTTTAAGAAGCTCCTGCTCTTTCTGAAACTCCGCCTTCAGGAAGTCGATACAACGATGCTGTTTACAAACGTTTTTTACGGAGCGTGTCACAGAGCAGTAGGTCGTATGATAAGCTCAGCTGACTGGCAGGTGTTTGCCAATCGCCGGAGACCAAGCGTTTGGGCACCCCCCAATGGTAAATAGATTATTTATAGTTTCCAAAGGAGATTCAAGGATTCCTTAAAACATCGCATAAAAGAATCAGTGCAGAAAGTCGTTCTGGTGTGAAAATGGAAGATCTCATCTTAATTCTTCTAAACAGCTGTATAGTTGAAACTTGGACACTGTTGGCCGTGACTTTGATGTCATATATAGATATATATATAAATCCAGAGTAAATTCAGGCTTTTGCTTCTAATTCTTTTGTTTGTTTATTTTTTCATTAATTGAGTTCGTAATGCTTCAACCTGGAAAAATACCAGGTCAAATGCATCATTAAAAGGCCAAAAGGAAAATTAAATTTGCGTCCATGTGTACTTACAAAATAAATATAAGTAAACTTGGCAAAAAAAACAAAAAAAGTACACCGATTTATTTAAGAAGGAGCTTAAATTTATCTTAAGCAATACGGGGGAAAAAAAAAAAAGAAAAAGCAGAGTCTCATAATTTTAAGGCTGCTTAAAGGTCAGCTTGTTCTAGTGAAATAAAGCTAAGGTCTAACCAGATTCTTCTGTTTATAATAATCGAAGCACACAACAGGCAGTGTGTGTGTGTGTGTGTGTGTGTGCACAAAGAAGTGGAGTTCTGAACGGCCCAGTCCAAACCACAGACTTGTGTGAAACACAGCCAGCGATGGCCCAGACTCTGAAGCCGCCTCTGTCTGTCATTCTTAGGTTTCATTCAGACACACAACAGGATGATTAATGGCGGCCGGATTCAGTCTCTAAAGGCGAGACGGATGAACGACCCCGTACCAAAGAGAAAGCCTGGTGCTGTGGCAGGAACAGTTAGGACTTAGCTAACACAAAGCAAGTGAAGTTTGGCTTAAAATCGACTACTTTTTTTAAATGTTAGGCTAACGCTAGCATGTTTTAGCTCTGTTTTGATATGACTGGTTGATGATACTTCTTATACAGTGTGTCAGTGCGGTTCCAGTTATTATTTGTGTAAGGGGGGGGGGAAATATACAGAAAACGTTAATAAAAACTGCTCTTCGATTTGATCTGCGTCACATTTAACAGCTCGCGTTTCGGCTGCTCTCTGTTTCCCTCGGTGGAGCGATAGGAAAGTTCAACAGTCTCTGTTTCACTGGAAATGTTGCTATAAAAACAAACAAAAAATGCTTTTATTATTAGGTTAAATACAGATTTGCAAGCGGAGCACAAAAATAAGCAGTGGTCATAAAAAAAGCAAAGAGGTGCAACTGATAAAATCATAGACCAACAACAGGTTTCAGGAGATGAAACACAAAAACACAATCATTTAAAAAATACCCTGATTTGTACTTTTCTGATGCTGGTGATACTGGTATCTAGTAATAAAGTAGTTTACATGCGTGGACAGGAGGTAAAGTGCTGTTCCTGTGAAGCTCCAGTTTATGTTTTTTGCTTTCTAATGTAGGTTTGGTCACTTTTGGTCTGAAATGTCCAGATACAAAAAGTCATTGCAGGACGTCCAGGAATGCAAGACTGTAGATTGTCTTGTGTGCACAAGAAGTTTCACTTAGGGGCGCACCGATTCACTTTCTTCACTTCCGATACCAATTATCTGAGTTTTTTTTGTTTTTTTATATCGATATGTTTATTAATTTTTTGCTTAAGAGCAACAATACAACACAAAACAAAAGCTCAGCAGTGCAGTCCAAAGGAGAGAAAAAGAAAAAGAAAAGATAGGGGGCATTGATATTTTCTTCATTTTATAGTCCAAGTGTAAGAATTTATAAATGCTTGAGACAGGATGGTGGTGTTCTTCAGTGTAGTCCAAAAAGAGCTTCCATGTCAGTCTTAGAGCGGACGAAGCATGTTGGAAAGTCAAGAGGAATATATTCCAAAATAAACTTCTTCCACCCAGAAATAGTAGGAGACTTATCGGAAATCCATTGCAACAAAACATTCTTTCGAGCACAGAAGATTAGGATGTTATGCAACTTTGATTTTGAATGTGTTTACTTGGTAGACCGAGGCGAAGAGACACTAGATCAAGATCAATATTAGTTTTGATCATTTTCCTAGTCTCAACCAGAACAGATTGATATCCGATCCAATGCTGAATCACAGCGCTGAATTTACTGAAGTATCAACTTAAGAGTCTATTTATGTCTGTTTTCCTTAAAGACGCAGGCGTAAATGTACTGAGTTACAAATTTATTTGATAACTTTGCACCAGTACAGCACACTTAACTACACCAGTAGCTTCACAAGCTTGGTGAAACGTTTAAAAACAAAACAACTTTAATTTGTTCAGGAATTAGGAGTAGAGCAGCCAACATAAAATGAATAAGAAAGAAACTGAAAAAAGCAAGATGACTGAATTGGTCGAGCATGTAAAAAACAAACTGCAGCAAACTTTCTTTCAAATGGTTCAGAAAGTGCAATTAGGAATCTGAAATATAATGCAAAAATAAATAACAAAGCATGGCGTCGTTTGGAGCACAAAGCATAGAATTAGATTAAATAGATCAGGCACATTGTAACCGATACCCAATCGAAAATGTTTTCAATATCGGGACCGATACAGATATTAATATCGGATTTTTACCACTGATTTCAAGTAAAACTCACATATTACATCGATTTATTACACATACAGTAATATATTTCCAGCCTTTATTATAATTTTGATGAATATGCCTTGCAGATAATGAAAGACCCAATTTCAGAGTGTCTCAGAAAGTTAGAATATTGTAAAAAAATAAAAAATTTTTTTAAAAAAAGTTGAGTGGAAGGAAAAAGTGTGGTGGTAAAATGTGAACCAACAACAGTTATAAGTATTGCCTTGAGAAGCTGCCTAGAGAAAAATTTGAATGTTATAATAAAAAAAAGTTTGTTTATTCATTGAAAGTTGAGTGGAAGGAAAATTGTGGTGGCAAACAACAACGATAAATTAGTAAATTATGAAAAAGAAAATGAGTGGCAATATTTTCTGACTTTTATTTCCTTTATCAGAATATTAAAAAACATTTGACAAAGTGACAAAGAAAATAAAAACTGCATTTCAGATTTATTCAGACAAAATCTGATTAAATCCTGTGAAGATATTTTTCATTCCCGCGTCTTGTGAGGAAGAGTGTAGCGATTTTAAACATGTCCGTCTGATGCAGGTACGGCCTGAGGAAGGAGGAGTCCGAGTCCTACGTCCTCTGCGACACCATCGGCTCCATCGACAGCCACCAGTGGAGGACGGAGGGGTTCAGGGTCGTGGGCGACCACGAGAAGCCGCTCCTCTTGCAGTCGCTATGGAAACCCAGAGAGGGCTTGGCGAGACGTTTCGAAATCCAGCGGAAAAGTTCAATAGAGGAGATGACGTCGAAGGAGAGGGACACCATCACTGCTGGTAATAACTCCAGGCCCTTCTGGGGCTATTGCTTCACCGCATCCTGACTCCACCAGGCGACACGAACGAAGCTCTGCCGGCTTCGAAGTCGGTTCTCACAGAGAAACCTTTGGGTTTTCCTGAGAAAACCGGCCAAAGGCTCACAGTCTTGTTTTCATTCTTTTGAATTTCAGACTCGTGGCTGGATTTGATTCTTTCATGACAATAAAGTTTTAGTAACAGTCTAATGGGTTTTGCAGACGGATGGCGATTTAATGGCTGGTTTTTCCCCCCAGCATCACGCCCTCTCTGTGTAATTCTTTATTGTTAGAAACAACAGCAGCAAAAAAACACAAAACAAATATAAACATTGCAAAAACACTGTATCCACAGATAAGTGCGGATCGTGTGGCATGACTGAAAATCACCCGGAAGTTTCCACAGATGTTACTGTAAAGGTGCTGAGTTGATTTACTGATGTTTTTGTGTCAGTCACTTCTAGCAGAGGCTCCTGGCTACGGTTTACACAGGTGTGTTCACATCTAAGTGTGTGTCCGGTTTTGTGTTTGGCTTTTATGAACGGCGCACACATGTGGTACGGTGCTCCATCAGTGTCCGTGTGTGGATTGGTTAGGGTTAGGGTTGTGGTTCCCTGCTGCGGAGCTGAGCGTTCCTTTTTGTTTTGATTTTTCTTTAATTTCCATGAGCGCTGCCTCTGTTTCCACTGAGGTCTGCTTCCTGAGTGGGGCTTCTTCTTGTTGACTCTGGCAGCAACACCCCTCACCTTGCCTCAGGAAAACACGGGCGTTGCTCTGTCGTCGCATTCCATCGACCTTTCGCCTCCACGGCCTCGTGATGCGGTCCAATTTGCTCATCAGTCAATCAAGTTTATTTGTACAGCACATTACAGTTTGAAGTGCTTTACTCAATCAGTCACCGATTGAGAAAACGGCAAATTTCTTTGTCAAAATCATCAGTACAATCCAAATATGTTGGTCGATATTCCATTAATTATGTTTCAAATCAACCCTAAACAGGTGGGCTTTTAGTTTTGATATAAAGGAAGTCTGAGTTTCGGCTGTTTTGTAGCTTTCTGGAAGTTTGTTCCAGATTTTTGATACAACAACAGCAGATTTTTAATGTATTGTGGTGCTAAGCTGTTCGCTGATTTATAAACTAGTAACAGTATTTTAAAGTGTATTCTCTGAGCTCCAAGGAGCCAGTGGAGGGACTTCAGTACTGGTGTGATGTTCTCTATCTTCCAGCCTGCAGCATCATTCTGAATCAGCTGCAGCTGCCTGATTTTTTTAGGCAGACCCGTTTAATACTGTTCCAGTAATCAATTTGACTAAATATAAATGCATGGATGAGTTTCTCTATATCTTCCTTGAATATTAGTTCTTTAATCCTTAAAATGTTCTTCAGGTGATAGAAGGCTGACTTTGTAACTGTCTTTATGTGGCACTAAAGGTTCAGGTTCAGCATGATTTACTTCCGCCCACATTAGGTATCAACGCCCAGGCCCGGAAGCTGCAGAAGAGCCGATCCAGGGTCACCTCCACCCTTGTGGAGAGGACTATGGGTCGCAGTCAGAAGCTCTGGAGGAGCAAAAGTGAGATGGATCTCTTGGACGGCGGGGACGAAAGCGGCGGGGAAAACGACATGCGAGCCAAGGGTCTTCGCGAGAGCCTCGGCCGCTCTTCGGTCCACAGCCAGAAGTCCCTGGGAAACGGCCCCCGACTGATTGACATTCACAACGCGGAGGCACCCTTCGAGGGGGACAGCGGGACGGCGTCTAAGACAGAGAACCTCTGTCCGCCGAGGCCGAGGGGCGAGGGAGAGGAGTCGGAGAGGGAGGAGACGGAGAGCAGCGACGATAACACCACACAGTACTCCATTCACCCTCCACACGACTGCCCGTACCTGCTGCTGCTGCAGGGCTGGAGCCTCACGCAGGTACGTGGCCAATCACAGCTCAGCAACGTGGGAGGGGAAAGGTGTGTGGCCGTCACACCAAGGCTAATACAGTTACCTGAAACTAACGAAATAACGAAAATATTGAGGAAAACATTGTCATTAACTGAAATAAATACAAACGGTAATTAATAGAGAAAAACTATAACTAACTGGAAGTACATCATGTGTTTATAAAACTAAAATATACTAAAATTATAGATGCAATATCTGTTGTTTTTGTGTTCATGAATCTATTTATTAGCCTTTCAGAAAGATGCAGTTTACGTCAGCTGTCAGCAAATTATGGTGCTCCGTACTATTTACATACAAACATTTATGATAGTCTGTAAAATGACGACAGCAAAAGTTGGGAGTAAACACTAGAGTTGTTCAACTAAAATGAAATACATTTTCTGAAAACCGCATCTTTGGTTAAATCTTCATTAACCAATCTATGCATACATAATCACAATACATTACTTTGACCCTTTTTGAATTTTGCACCTAAGAAGTATGATAAAAACAAACTACAACTAGCAAAAATTACTAGCTACTTAACACTCTAAAGACTAATTAAGCTGACTGAATTAGTCAAACAAGAGTAACAACAAAATAAAACTCGATTGTAATGAAAAACCTAAAACTATTCTAACCCTGCGCCACACCCGTGGGTGATGTGGGTGTTTTAACACCCTGACGTTTTATGGAGTTTTGCTGTGAAACCTCATTTCTGTGGCTTTGTCTTTGTGCCTCCAGACTGACAGTGGAGTGAAACTGATGTGAGCGCGTTTATTTGTGTAAACAAAACAATATCTTGCAGCATGGAGCGTTTACTCAGTTCCTAAATACGCGTCGGACTCCGCTTTGACATTTCAGCTCGTCATGTATGGAACACCAAACGAACCAAAAAGGCGTCAAATTTCACGTGTCTGTCACATGCAAAGTAAGTTGTTAACGCACAAACAGCTGCGTTCACAAATAAAAGTGTATGTAAATAAACCACATTGCCAGCCAATCGCTGATACATCTTTTCATCCAATCAGAGTGTTCCTTGGATGAAACAGAACCAATCACGACTAAGATGTCAAAATACTCCAGGAGTGGCAGAAATGACCAAACAAACCACTTAAGAGAAACGCAACAGAACATGATACACTTGAATTTTGTATCTTAGTAGCTTACTTTGTGCAACTTGTGTAACATTTCTACATTTATTGAGCTATTATGTGACATCCCTGTCAACTCGCATTCCCCACACTTTTGAAAGACTGTGATTATTTACACAGGAAATGGAGACTGGAGGTGGTGCAACACTAGGAATCTTACTGTGTGAAACTTATGTTCTGAATTACAAAGCTATGGAAGTGTAAAAATTAGCAATGCAATTTCTACTTCAACTTCTTTTAATATTTTTACTCTATGAACTGCTTTACTTTCCTATCAGACATTCACTGTAACAAGAAACACCTTTATATGTTCCACACAGGAAGGTGAAAAGTAGTCCTAATTTCTGCTACTATCTAAAGTTAAGCTGACTTCGTCCGACGTTTAATAGTTTTCCCCTCAACAAAACAGACGTAAAGGACGTCGTTATCATTTTGTGTTTTCAGACTTTTTGTCATTTGACAAAGCCAGCCAGGCAAACTGGAGCTGTCATTTACACAAAGCAAAACCAGTCACTGCTTGTCAGTACTTTTAAGTTGAAGTCTGCTACTTCAGCTTACTGACTGCAGGAAAGCAACTTTTGTGAACCTTGCTAGATACAGAAGCATTTATATCCATTTATCAGAGAAACACAAAAAGAATTATGCTGGTTGAATGAAGCGACAGTGACAGAGCCAACAGCTGTGCAGAGGTCAGCAAAAGAATTAAGAGTCAGAACAAGGATCAGGAAACAGAAAGAGACGATCCTGACACTGCTTCCTGTCTGGTTACCAGGGCTTCTCTAACTGTGGATAAGTACAACTCTACACGAAACTGCATACAAAGACCGACACACACGCACTCACACACACTTATGCATCAACTAGAATAAGGAGATTTTAATTCTGCGTCAGTTTCCCAGAAGGCCTTGAACAGTAAACTACTCCTGAGGAACAAGATTATGCAGTTGGTTTGCCAGTTTCAGCTCAACTGGTTTAATCTGAAAGGATCACAAGGAGTGACACAATTATCTCATTATAATCATTATTATTAGCGCTCACTTTGTTTAAGGACACATTCTATGTTAAAAGCAGTTTGGAGTTCGAATTATAAGATCTATTCAACGTTGAAACATGTTTTTCAGTTTAGATTTGACGGTGAAGAGCCATTTGCTCAGTTATAAGTCAATCCTAATCCACTTCAAACTTTCTACATCATGCTCTTCTTTGCAAATGAATTGTTTTAATTCGGTTACATCATATCTGACATAAGGACAAACTTTGATTAGGCCACTCCAAAATATTCTTTTCTACCATTTATAAATGAATTTGCTGATGTCCTGTGGGTCATTGTCCCAATGCATGACCCAAGTTGGCTATAACTTAAAGTCACAAATTGATAGCTGGATGTTACGCTTCGGGATTTTCTGGAGCAATCAATAAGTTACAAGCTGTCCAAGTCCTGAAGCAGCAAAGCAGCCTAAGACCATAACACAGCTCCATTGTTGAGTTGTGAACTCTGACCTTAACCGAGGTCAGTGAGACCTGCAGAGACTTAGATGTTGTTCTGGTAGGTTCTTTTGTAAATCTTTCTCAGTAGTGGATGACTTGAATTTTATTGTGAATCCGATTTTATCTTTAGCCACAAATGAAAATCCTGGCAATACTAAGTAATTAAACCTAGAAGTACATGTCTGTTTAGTTGTTACACTTTTTAGGTTGTTTTACCTCCCCTAAAAGGCCATAAATGTCTAATTGAGGTGCAAGATTAGGTGTTTGGTTCCTATTATTGGGGAGCCCCATGTTCAGAAGTGGTACTTCAGAGATGCTTTATACAAATAAATAACTTCTGTAACTGACCGTTAATCTCTCCTCTCAGGACTTTATCATCTACTTGCTAGCCGCACCACACATTCTTATCGGCCGACGCAGTGATTGCGAAGACAAACCGAGTGTTGACGTCCTCCTCTTTGCTGATGACATCCTTCCAAGCCACTGCTCCCTCCACCGCCATGGCGCTGGCAGCCCCATCACGCTCTCCCCCTGCAAAGACGCAGCCGTCTCGAGGAACGGCGAAGCCGTGAAAGATGACGTGCGGCTGAGCTCCGGTGACGTCATCGGACTGGGAAAGCATTACCTGTTTCTATTCAGGGATCCCCTAGCTTCTGTGAATAAGGTGAGACGGTCTTTGACGAAGACGGCCGAATGAATTTGGTACTTTGCCGCAGAACTAAAAGAAGAACAACTCGGGAGACGTCATACTTCTTTTCTGTTTCTCAACTACAGGAAGAAAGCGATGCCTCTCCTGAACCAATGTTGTCTGCTGCTCCGTGGATAATGTGTCTCAGCCCTCCTGCGGCGACAACCATCCACAGTACAGCAATGATCCACTGCATCAACTGCATCCCGAACTGCACGGACTTCCAAGGTTCTGCCTGCAAGCGGTCCCCTAACAAAGACCCTCCCTTTCTAACGTCACCCAGAGGTCACATCCTGACTTTGAGCTATAGGGTTGAGGACGAAGATCGCGTCGTCAAGGAGATCTTTGCTATGGACGGTAGCAGCAGCATTACTGACGGAGCCTCTCTGACTGTCTCCTTTCTGCTGAGCCTGTGTCTCCAGTATGCTACAGCTTACCTTCACACTTCAGACCTCCGGAGGCTCCTGCTGCTGAGCGCGAGTGAAGTCCAGAGTGCCACGTGGGTGAGTTTGTGGTTAAAGAGACGCGTTAAATTTCAGAGCGTGTTTGGGTTGGCTGTTACTGCCATATAAACTTTGTGAAGCCGATTGTTTTTTATGTGCATTGGTTTTCCCCAACATTTTCACACAGACTATGGCTACAGTGCCTACATTCTTGTTTGGCAAAGTTATGAGGATCTTTGCCAAGAGGCAGATTGTAGAAACAAAAAAGCTCCGTCTGGTTTTAAACAATCTCTAGTTCATCAAACATGCTGTGTCTCGGTGATGTGATTGTTGCAAACACAGCAGAAAAACTGCAGTTGCAGCACTGCAGCTTGTTTCTCAGTCATTACTGTCTCACTGTGAATCATTCGGCCAACTCTTGAGTTCCTATAGGTATTGCAGATTTGATGCATATTGGTGCATAGATGTTGCACTGGTTGTATTTATTTCTTTTTTACTTTTACCTCTTTATTTTGACTTTTTTGTCATTTAAACTTTTTTCTCATCATTTTGACTCTTTTCCACATCATTCTGACTTTTTGTTTTCATTTCGACTTTTCTCCTTGTCTTTTCTTAGTTATTCTCATCAGTTCACCTTTTTTCCAAATTATTCTGGCTTTTTTTGTCATTTTGACTTTTTTTATCATCTCAATAACTTTTTCTCAGAATTTTGACTTTTTTTGTTATGATTTTAACTTTTTCTCATTCTACTAACGTTTATCTCGTCGTTTTGACTTTTTTTTAGTCATTTATGATTTTTTCTTGTCACTTCAATGTTTTTCTTGTGATTTTAACTTTTTCTGGTCATTTTGACCCTATTTCTCATCATTTTGACTTTTCTCTTTATTTAGACTTTTTCTCAATATTTTGACTTTTTTTTCTTGTCATTTTGACTTTTAATCATTTAAAATATTTTGTTGTGATTTCAAGTTTTTTTTCACCAGGTCAAAGCTGAGGACTTTGACTACCACACATTTGCTGTGTCCACATTATGACTTCAGGGAAACTGCAAACAGGATTTGCTGTGGCTTTCTTTCAACTCTGACTTGTTTTTTTCTTGTCACTTTTCTGTAAAGGCTACATTTATAGGGAAACACAAATAAAACCCGTTCTGTCAGTATACTTTTCTACCTGAGCTGTAGGTAGAAGCTGAGCTGTTCCTCTGACTGATGTTCTGCATTTTAAGCCTTTCAGTTTTGGAGACAGCCATCTCTCAGTAACTTTGCAGTTGTGCCGTTCTTTTCTGTTTTTAAATTATGGATTGGTAGAGAAGCTCAAGACATTAGAATAACTTTGTGACACACTTATTTTAAAGTTGTTTTATGGGTTACTGCTTTCGGTGGAGGAAATAAATCTGAGTAAAACGTACCATGACATAAAGACACTCACTGCAGATTATCTCTTCACCTCATGCAGGATTGCACTACGAAGCTAGCTGCTGTTTATCCTGACGAGTAAGCTCTACCTTTTTATTTCCAGTATCCCGTCGTCCTGCAATTTCATCAAGGACACTTCAGATGTTTTGTTTTTGTCTTGCAGTGAGGGTTCCAACCCGAAAGACCACGAAGTACGCAATATACATGATGTAATTTCGGGTTTGCGCCCCCTGGTGGTGTGGATGGCCAACACCCTGGAGCTGCTGCAGTTCATTCAACATCAGCTGCCTCTTATTCTGGAGTGGAGAAACCGTAAGGAGAAGGGGCGGAGGGAGGACGGAGACTGGGAAGACATTGAAGGCAAAGAAGTGGAGAACTTGGGTCGGTGGCATTGCTGACGCAGTTAGGTAATGTTTTGTATGTTAAACTCAAATATGGAAATTCTCGTCAACGTGCTTTTTTTTCAGCGATGTTGGAACTTCGACTGTCCTGCATCCGTTCAGCCAGCGAGGAGACGATGGCTGTCCTGGAGGAAATCATCTTGCTGGCCTTTCAGCAGTGTGTCTACTACATCACTAAGGTAACAACTGACTTCACAATCATTTCTTAATTCAATGCTACTGCAGATTCTGGCTGCTCCATCCTGTTTTATCACTCATTTTTAAAATGTGTTCCCAGAGACATTAATATAATAAGACATGTGTAGAGAATAAAGGGTTTTGGTGAGTCACTTTTACAGCTTTTTAACATCCTGGGTGACTGTACTGTAAAGCCACACTGGGTGCATTGTGGCAGAGCAGATAGGAAGCACACCAAAAGCCTTTGTGTGTGTGTTTGTGCTTGTGTATGTTGGAGAATGGATGCCATTCATACTGCATGAACTATTTCACAGCATATTCTTTGACTTTAAGCTGACTCACTGAAAAAGAATTGCAACGCTAAAATGAAAAGCTTGGGTGGAAATTACATGAAGTAATCTGGTATAGAGGTTTTCTGGTCTAATAAATTGACTTTAAAACCCAAATTTTGAAATCCACTGCTCAGGTGGGAGGACACCTATCAGTTGTTCACTCCATAGATCTGTACTTTAGGTGTAAGACGATGGGGTGTTTATTGACAGAAAGCCTTAAAAACATCCTGTTTGCAGTTTGCCATATGTAGGCATTAGAGCAAACATGTGGAGAAAGGTTAAATGGTCAGATGACGAAAAAAACTGATTTTCTTTTTTTTTTAGGCAGCATGCTAAATACTACAAGCTACCCTTAATCCTAATCTGAACCGATGGGAATGCAACCCTGCCATTTTTAACAAGAATTTAAGAAACAATTTGTGCTGTTTCCCACCAAACCTTCTGGCACTGACCCAAAAAACGTTTTACCAAACCGAGACGAGATGCCTGCGAGACTGCCTGCCATTTTCAAAGAGGATGCTGTTTTGGAGCTGCAAGTGTAGATCACAGCTTTTAAGCTTTTAAAATTAATCTTTTCCACCAAAATCTCTTTCGATGTCCAAAAAAATGTTTTACCAAACGAAGAAGGGACGTCTGCGAGACAAACTGCGGTTTAGGCTCAGCACCACATGCTTTTATGGTTATAGGAAATAATAAATTTGCCTAATAAATCAGAAACTGTGGCCAGCCCTCACCTACTGGATGAAATGAAGCTATCTGCTATAAAAACAATCCTGCCGGTGGTAAAAAGCCAAAGACATTTATCAAAAGGCAGCCAGGCTAGCCGTTTTCCCAGGCTTAGCTCTTGCTAGGCTAAGCTAGGTGGAAGGTGTGCTCGATTAGAGGGATTTCAGTTTCCTGTACTGATCATGGACAATATTTCTAGAGGCAAACTGTCAGCTTGCCGTTAGAGAAAAGAGCATGTGAAGCCAACTGGATCCAGTTCTGCCCTTTTACACTGCAGCAGTACCACACCCATGGAAGCGTGCCCAGGAAAGTTTCAGACAAGTTTCCAGTGAAGCTGCGTAGGCGTGGGTGAAAATGCCGCCCAAAAAATACTGTTGAAGAGACTGGCCTATTTAAGTTCAAACAATGACCTTTACAAATGCTCGATGCCTAGTCCCCCATGGCAAATCAGAGCCCGATTGATTGGGGCCCGTCGTAAATTACACCGCTTCCAAGGTCCTGGTCGCACCAGACTCGGCATTTGAAGAGCCGTGGGTGATGAGACTGAAGCCAAATCAAAGACAGCATTAGCGGTTTGCCATAATGTTAGCAGCAGCCGAGTCAAGGTCTCACATGTTGTGCCAGCTGGAACTCAGATCTGTGCCTGATGCATCAGGTTACGAGCCTCCTATGCAATGTTGGGAAGACGGTGAGAATGCTACGTCTTCGGAGAGAAAGCTATAGGAATTCTTCGATAAACGCAGTCCTGTAAGTTTGACTCAGCACATATTTGCTGAGAGCAGCGGCTGTGGTTATCTAACTACCTGCTCTTACATCCATACTGTACACACCACTGTTTTCTCTCAGGAAGTCAGCTTAATGAACCAAATGGTTTCCAGATGTGCTTTTGTCAGTTCAACCATCAATAATCTAAATGTAAGGCTAGTAAAAATGCACATTTAAAAAAAAAATCCATTACAGGGATTTGCAAGTATTCACTTACATTAAACTTTTGACTTTGTTGAGTTAGAACCACAGAAACATCAATACATTTTAATTGGGATTTTTTACGAGAAGTACCTAATGGAAGGTTAATGATACATGGTTTTCAAAATTTTTAAAGGGGCAGTATCATGTTAAATGTTATAATCTAATTGACTTTTTTATGCATGTTTGAGAAATCCTTTAAAAACACCCGGGTGGACCTAGGTAGACGGAGCTTCTCCTCAGAACTGCAGTGTCCAAGCTTCTGCCTCACAGATCAGAGCTCCCCTGAGACTCCTCCCTCAGCTCCTTCAGACTAGCCAGCAGCAATTAGCAGACACCTAGTGAAACTGTGCATCTGCTGAGCTCATCATACAAGCTACTTCTCAGTGCAACACTCATAAAAATTTTGTTAAAAGGTTAGTAGAGGAGAACTAGCGGGTCTCAGAAATAGTAGGAATTTGTTAAAAAGACAGAGTCCCAATTTCAACTTCAAAACCAAATTTCCTTTAAGTCATGTCAAAACGGGATATTTTGAGTGATTTTATTTTAACTCATTTAACTAAATAATTTTTTTTCTGGTATAACTGTATTATTCCGTTTTGACGATAAATCTCATTAATTAAAATTATTAACAGTTAGTTTTAAAATCAATATTACCAGCAACAGTTTGAACCGTTTAAATGGAATTGAAAATACTTTAGCATTTTTTTCATACGTTTGTTAAGAAACAAATTTTCGCTCTTATGAACTTTAAATAGCTAAACAAAAATCTGAAGTATTCATGGTAACAGCAACAATATCGAGACATATACAAGATAGAGGTATATATCTGTTAAATAAAAATATGTTAAGAAAAACTAAATATCTAACAGAAACCAGAATGTATCATTTTATTTCTTTATCAGTTTCACACATTTTAATTCTGATACCTCTTCAGGGTAGTCACAAAAAACGTTGAAGTTTGACAAAAAGAGCAAAGAACAAATGCTTTTTTAAAATAAAACAACGTTTGACAGTGTTTGGAATCTATTCCTCTGATATATTTTGTGGTTATTTCCTCAATACAAGGAAAATTGCATCGCAAAAGGCGCCACTGGTGACCAAGTATTTTGGCTGAAGAGACGTTTTGATGAATAAAAAGACACTACAAGCAGACCTGTGGGCAGACTGTGTTTATTTGTCCGTCACAGCGAATGCAGACGAAAGCAGACAATGCTTTGAGTTGTCTTTTTATATTTGCCTTCAAACTAATGCGTGCATGTGGTCATCTGCGAAACCAGTGCTGCTGAAAATATAAATCCCCTTTGGCTTGTCTGCATTGAGCGACATTTTCCAAGCCAGTGTGTCTTTCCAGGATTGTTTATTGAAATGCTCTGTCGTTTCCATTGTGTTTCACGCGGCCTGGCCCGGTTAATGCTGAGCTCAGCCTCGCCGCGGGAACCTCGCAGGAACTGTAAACGGAGCTGCTCGCACTGGATTCCTTCAGTGCTCTTCACTCAGCAGCTCTCTTTGGAGCACAATGCCAAGAAGCCCACATTCAAAGCAAAGTTCAACTATTCAGGAATGTGGATCTACGGTTGGCACTAACCTCAGATACTTTGTGGGCATAGGAGTGAGATCTTAGGGAAAGGGGGATGTCTGCGTACAATTAGGCCGAACAAAGCTGCGGTTGTTCAGCCTCACTCTGTGGAACAGGAAAGACATTTGGAGGGAAAGGTGAAAATCTTAGAAATGGGACTGCTGTCTGCGCTAAAGTAAACATGTATTAGCTATGTTTTAGTGTCACACTTTGCCATGCTTAAGTTATATATGGGTGGTCTAAAATTTGACCGGGAGGGTTACATGTTTTAGTTTCTCCCAGCAATCATATCATATACCATGTTATGTTAACTTTTCCGGCCTCTAATTGAGCCACAGGAATTGTCAACAGTCTCCAGAGCTGCATGGATAAGTGAGTCACATCAATTTTCTTTTCTGTCCAACCAGTTCCTGTACACAGTTCTTCCGAGTCTCCTGGACTGCAATCCTTTCAGGGAGAGTGCTGGAGACTGTGGTAGAGGTCTGGGTGGTGGCGGGATGCACGTCCCCGTGGAGATCAGTCAGGTGGTGGAGGTTCTGAACGAGAGCTGGAGGCTGCTTTTAGACTATCAGGTCCACCCAGAGGTTTCCTCTCAGCTCATTGGCTACCTCTTCTACTTCATAAATGCATCGCTCTTCAACTCACTCATGGAGAGAGGTACCTGCAAAAAGACACACTAATTTCTGACATCAACACATAAAACACAACAACATCAAGAGACATGAACCCTAGTGTCAACACATAGAAAACATCAACATCAGGAGATGGAATACACCAACATTAACACATAGAGAACACCAGTATCAACACATAGAAAACACCAGCATCAACATATAGAAAACACCTGCATCAAAACATTGAAAACACCTTCATTAAACGTAGAAAACACCAGTATCAACACATAGAAAACACCTCCATTAAACGTAGAAAACACCAGTATCAACACATAGAAAACAAAACTATGTCTTAAAGTACATCCGTATTCTCCTTACTGGCTTGATTCATGACTCTAATTGATTCATTTTGTTTTTTTGGATAAAAAAAACAAAATGTCTGACCAGTTTTCTCTTCATGTGCACCCAGGCTCAGAACCAGGCTTCTACCAGTGGTCCAGAGGAGTGCGAATGCGGGCCAATCTTGACCTGGTTCTGGACTGGGCCCACGTGGCTGGACTTGGAGAACTGGCCTTGGAGCACACACACACTCTCTCGTCAGCTATCAACCTGCTGGCTACACCAAGAAAGAATTTACTGCAGGTACAAACAAACAGCACACATCGTCCAACAGTAAATTATCCCCAACACGGGATTTGTGAAGCGAGGTTCTGTTAAAAGGGATTAGATTACCGCTTGCAGATTAGGCTCTTAATTTACTTGAACTATCCTAAAACAACGACGACCGTCTGATGGACGGTTATTGGTACAGAAGTTGTTATAGATTATTATAGATTGTTATAGGGTAAAGTTTGGCAGGAAATACCAAAACCAATGAGCTCTTGACAAAATGTTTGCAGGGAAAGTTTTAGCTCTAGTTTCATTTGAAGCAGACGTTTCTTTTTTTCAGCTGAAAGAAAAATATAACCTAGGTCATAGCTTTAGTGTCTTCTTGATCTTTTAATCCAGTCAAGCGGTGGTTTTACATTACATGGCCACTGTTTTGCTTGTCTTTTACTGCTATAACGATTGAAACAAAGAAAGCAGAGGAAGCTTCTCCTTTTGCAACGTAGTTCAGGCAATAGTTCAACTGGATCTTGAAGGTTTCCAGACACTGGTACCTCGCCAGTATTGTAACTAATTTCCATACCTTTCCATGACGTCACCCACTTGAGTTTGGCATGTTGGATGCTGTTATCTTTGCCTTATTACTAAAATCTAAAGAGGCGAGCGCAGCAGCTGTGTTTTATGTTGAAGACCGATCGTCCATTATGTCCTGAGAATGAAACAGCCTCAACTAAGGCAGTCCCTTGGAAGTGTAGAAACATTTTTGTCCTTGTCGTGTCGTTCACGTGTAGACGCCCTGGGCATCCTTGCGCTCCGACTACCCCGCCCTGAGTCCAGCCCAGTTGCACCACCTGCTGAGTTTGTACAGCCCGGCCTCACCCTGCGCCCAAACGTGGGCTCCATGCGCACAGGATCGAGCGGCAGCCCGCGCAACAGGTGAAAAGTCCTCTATGGAATAATCCGGGTGGTTCTTAAATATTGTCCTTACATACAGTTTATCTTTACTTAGCTGATATCCTGGAAAGTTTTGACACCCACCATCCGCTGGAGCTTCCAGACAAAGGTTACCAGCTCCAGCTCAGACGGCCAGTGGCAGACCCAGCTCTGAGGGAGCAGCTGCAAAAGTTCAAGGAGTTTATCGGCGTGCTGTCTGATTCCCGGATGAACGATGCAGATGCTAAGAAGCACCAGGTGGTGAAATATTGATTTCCCCCTTTTATATTTGGTGTTTGGTGTCAGGTGATAAAACTGGCAACCACCTTATAGCGTGAACAGACTTATTCACGTGGGATTTTAATTGCTTTTTCTTATTTTCGCAATTCCGAAATTGTGATTTTTCGACATTAGCGAAATATCGACCAAGTTTTGCACTAGATTTGTAATGGAAACGCAGTTAATGATGACAACCTGAAAAGTTGGATTCTGGAAACCTGTCTGACCAGAATCTTTGTTTTTGGTTGTTTTTTTTTTGCACACTGTCAAAAACAAACCATAATCCCCCGACCACTTCCTGGTTTTCACCAGTAGCAACATCTGGCTGTTGATCATGTGACTCATAATGTGAAAAAAAGTGTTTCCATTGAAGATGTGTGGAAAAAATCTATTTTCATACAGCTGAAAAAAACACTTCATCCTAGCAAAAAAATATATATTTTGTGAAATAAAGCTGTCTTTTTTGCTAAATTTTAGGAAAACC
The DNA here is from genome assembly GCA_903067065.1 of Brachyrhaphis terrabensis. Lineage (NCBI taxonomy): Eukaryota > Metazoa > Chordata > Actinopteri > Cyprinodontiformes > Poeciliidae > Brachyrhaphis > Brachyrhaphis terrabensis. Next base: position 55,169 of record CAEGAG010161142.1, read on the forward strand.
ATATCCTACTCAAATGAGGACTTTTAAAACTGATTGACCCTGATGTCAAAACAACAACAAAAATGCCAACAAGTTACTCCAGCACTAAAAAAACCCAATTTCTCAAGTTATTTTAGAGGAATTTGTGATGTCCAGTGTTTCATGTCGAGCTGAAACTTCACTGTATTATTATACTAAACCAAGCTGTTCTGTAGGTTGGTGCCGCTCAGACGCTCAACAACATCCTTCAAAATGTTGGCTTAGAAGCCTGCGATTCATCACCAGATGACCTGATTCTACCTCCATCACCATCATGTCTTAACTGGGATGAGCTCAGCACTGGTGTTGCACATATAGTAGCTGAAAAACTAACAAATCTGGAGCTGACAGAACCCAGTGAGGTGCAGTGGTCTTCTCTGGACCCACCCTGCCTCCTCATCCGACCTAAAACAGGAACCTTGATGAATCCTAACAGCGAAACAGTGGGATACGAAGGTCCTGTAACACTTTCAGTTTTTTAAATTCATGCTCTTCCTCTGTGTTTTGATAAGTAGAACTGAACATGCTTTCACACTTCTCTGCAGGTGGTTTAGTGTCTGAGTGCCTGGCCGCGCTGAATGCGGACCATTTAAAATCGGACTGCGGCACCGTGAAAAGGCTTGTGGAGCTGAAAGAGGAGGAAGAGGAGGCCGGGGAAGAGGAAGAGGACAGTAACGACGAGGTTTTCAGTTTGGAGCTGGAGCGGGGCGAAACGGGACTCGGCCTTGCTCTGGTGGACACGAGGGTCAGTAAAGTTAAAAAACAAAAGAAACAAAGCTGTATTATACACGTCCGTGGAGCATTTAGACATCGGTTTGACATTTATTTTCAACAAAAAATGTTACACCTTCTATCAAAAAAGCTAAATTTTGCCGTTTCTTTTTCCATTTAATGACAAATTAAATGAAAATTCCGTCTTTATATATCATGGCAGCAATGGATGTAAACAGTGACATGAGATATATTCATAACTCAGCAATCAGAGGAGACGTCTGCGTCTTTTTCAGGCGTTGGGAGTGACAAGTGTATTCAACAAATGACAACCTTTTTTCTCAACTTTTTATGAACTATGTGATGCTGTGAGAGCGCCGGTGGAACCAGCTGCACATTGTTAAAAAAAACAAAAAAAACAAAAGAAAACAGACCATCATCCTCCGATCACTTCCTGTCATCTTCTTCGCAGTTTTCCACCAGTAGTAGTAGCATCTGGCTCTTGCTCACGTGACTCATGTGATGCGAAAAAAAGTTTTTCCACTGCAGTTTTGTAAAAGAAATCTTATTTTGATACATCTGAAAAACCACTTAATCCCAGCAAAAAATATACGTATATTATTGAAATGCAGGAGTTTTTTGATGATATATAAAAAATATGTTGAGTTTTTGCGATGTATTTTTTTTATATATTGAAAAGCAGGAATTTTTCGATAATATATCGAAAAATTGCATCAAAAAATCGATTTTGATGCAGCTGAAAAACCACTTCATCCTAGCAAAAAGATACATATTATCAAAAAACGTGAGTTTTTCCAAAATTGGCGCGTTTTTGTAATTTCAAGTTGCACAATTTTATGGTTAATGTAAACGTAGCTATCGTGGGATGTAAATGTAAATATTTTCTGTCTAGTGGCAGTGACAAGAAATAAATCCCTGCACTGAAATAAAGCTAAAAAGCTACATTTTTAGGAAAATTGTATCCTGCTACTGCTGCAGCTAGCATACTTTACTGATCATAAGTTGCCCCCACAGAACGCCTGCAAACTGTGTTGCTGCTAAAACATTTGACAGTCAGGTTAAAAAAAAAGCCTCAAGTGTGAAATCCTTGTTGTCCCTGACTCCCGACTATCATGTTCCGTGATCAGAACACGTCCATGAAGGTGAAGGGCGTCTTTATCCGCGCGGTCGTGCCAGACTCTCCCGCCGCCAAGTGTGAGAAGCTGGAGCCCGGAGACAGGATCCTGGCTGTCAACGGAGTCAGTCTGCTCGGATTGGATTACGAGAGGTTAGGAACATTAGCCAGTTTAACAAAAACACTCCATATTTCATACTGCAATCTGGACGAGCGGCTTACATTTACAGTACATGCTCTCTGCCTCTTTGCCTCTGTTAGCGGAAAGGAGCTGATCCAGTCATCAGGCGCCAGACTGAGGTTACTGGTGGCAAGATCGCACTTCATGGCTGCAGCCTTACAGAATGAATGCTGACTCTGCAGTTGTTAAGGGACTGCTGAACCACAATCTGCTCTGCACGAGACTGCCAGAGTCTGCTGAACACGGCGTGTACAGAAAATGGACTATGAAGATGAACTGTGGTTTCAGAAGGTCATTTTAAATTAGCAGCTTTTGAGTTAGAAAAATGACTGTAATAATTTCTCGTTATCTTTGAGTGATACTGGATTTTGTTTCAAGGAGCGGAGAATTTGCTTTGAAAGTTTTAAAATTTGTTCAGACTGAATCCAGGCAAGAACACAGCACCAGATGTCTTCAGATGTCTGAAAAGCCTTAAAGGGGCAGTGTTATGGATCTGCTAGGCACATAGTGCCATTTTACAGAACAATCAGGTGACTATGTTACCTTCAGTTGTTATAAAAATGCTATAAATATCAAATATGAAGTCAAAGAAATTTGACTTTGTAATTTAACGCCTTGAAATTAAGCTTCTGTCTCTTTAAAAATGTCTGCTTTCTGCCTTCAGGAAGCCTTGCTCTTCTATTAATTATTGGTTTTTACCAGTGTTGCACTTAGAAGTAGCTCCTATGACGAGCTCATCAGATGCACAGTGGTTGCTAATTGCTGCTGGCTAGTCTGTAGGAGCTGGGTGGAGGAGTTGCAGGGGAGGGCTGCTCTGTGAGCCAGAAACTGCAGCCTCATTTAACCTGTAGCAGAGGATCATTAACTAAAGGTTTCTGGAAATTGATTGACTGACATATATAAAGCACAAATAAAAACACCAAAACAGTGTAGCGAAACTGGTAATTTTGTAAAAAGCATTTTTTCCTAATGTAGATTTTTCCCTCCCCCTATGAATAAGTTAAATCAAATCCTGGATTTTTTTCCCACACTTCTCAGTGTGAGATTATACAATAAAAGATGATCTTCACCTGGAACAATCAGTAGATCTTTTGCAGCTTAATTAGGCTGCTAAATTAAAGATGTGGCTAGGTTTTCTCACCTTTGCACTTCCGTCGCTAGTGTGTATGTTTCCGTGCACACTAGCCAACAATATCCTGTTGAGACCATCATGTACTTTATTTAACAATTCAAAAGTATGCTGAGCAAAATCACTTCCTGTCTGCTTCAGCATAGCACACAATGAAACTGAGGTCAGCAGAGGTTAACCCTCAACAGATCTTGTTCCCCTTCAAGATCTGTTGAAGGGGATCTTCAACAGATCCCCATCTGTTGAAGATCCTGCCGCCCTGTTGCAGGAAGAGCTGCAACAGGGCGGCTCTTCCTCTGGTCTTTTGCGCCACCTAGTGGCTGTGACCAAGAATGGCCACACAACTTTTCATTTGCTTTAATTTGAAACTATTATCTCAATCAGGTAATCGGTTATTCAGACAGCTGTAATCCACATATTTCGTGTGACTTTTGATTTGTGAGAAATAAACAAACCTCTGAGGTGATGAATCTCTGCCACATGACTTACTGCGGCTCATTCCTGAAGATCTCAAAAGAGCAAGAAGGATACTGTTGCCCTGATAACGAGTTTTTGTTCACTCTGCTCCAGTTTTCTGTAATTTACCACAAGAAACTTTGAGATTGACTGAATTTATCTCATTTAGTGCCTTTACATCCAAACTAAAATCCGATTCAATGACATGTACCTGTTCTTTATAGCTTGTCATTTTCTTTTTACCATGTAACTTTTTGTGTTGTACTTGTTGCTGCCTCTTGGCCAGGTTTTTAATCTCAATGGGATTTTATTCTGGTAAATTAAATGTTTAATAAAAAAATTAAAAAGTATGTCCAAGAGAGAGTAATACGTCTTTTTCCAGTTGAGAACAATGGCTTCAGACATCAGAGAGCTAACTCACTCCTGATGCTCCGTTGTTACAGTGAAGAGCTCCAGTGAATGCCAAAGGTCATGACTCGAAGATGTCAAGAGAATCACATCATCTTCATAAAGCAATGATGAGACTCAGGTTTCTACTATACCTAGCCCACCTGCTCAGGGTGTTATTGTACCTGTTAGCACACAGCAAGCTAGGTCAAAGAAATTTGGTAAGGTTGCAGAGACACCTAGAGGACTCTAGTGGCATCAGAATTTAGCAGCTGTAGGATTTCTCTTTTGTCTCTGGCAAAAGACCGTGTAGCGCTGGACGGTTGTATTTACCCAGGATTCTCTACTCTTTAGTCTGCTTTAGAGCGGTCTGTTTGCATTCAAACAGAGACTTAGGTTTGTAGGCAGACCAGAGTTTAATGTTTGGTCCGCGTCAGAGTTCAATTGCACATTCATAACTCCCCAAATGAATCAGACTTTCTAGATGAACGAACTAGAGTTTGATTAAAGCGGACTATGCAGGGAAGGTGTTGTGGTTATTTGTTAGCGATCGTCTTCAAGTTGCTGGTGCAGTGATGTGTCAGCTGAACAGTGAAAGATTTTATTCTGAATTGCCACCCGTAGCAAGACAACCAAATAGCGAGGAATCGTGACCCAATCAATAAAGAACCCCGCTACCCCCAACTCTCACAACACAACATCTTATATATCTGAACCTCTGAACACACATTTGGGTCTCATAACGTCATTGTCTTCATTGTCCCTGTTTTACTCCAGGCATGTTTTCCTTCTGGTCTTGTGATACCTGCCTCTCCATAGGATGCTGGAATTAATACCTTTTATGGTTTTGATGAGACCATAAAATGGACTCTCAATCTATTGGAATCCATACATTGGTCAGTCCCATGTGAGACATTCATTAGGATGTGAGAGGCCTGGGTGCTATCAGTCTTAATGCACCTAAAGATGTAAACTGGTACCTCATGGCCCTATTAAACCCTTCCATGCCAATAGGAAGAGAATTTGTATTAAAAATTAAGGATGAAATATTAATCAGAAGTGAACTAAGTTGTGTGTGTACTTACCCTTTTCTGAACATGCCTGTGAAAGCTCTGCTTGACCAAAGAAGGTCATCCTGTTGGCTGGATATACACTCTGAGAGTTTGTTGCTAAGACGGACGATAAACAGCCGCGCACAGCCAAAAATGTTAAACCCAGCCTGATCCAGATAACTGTGGCTGAAATAACCAGGCAATTTTTAATAGTCTGCACTATTAGTCAGTTTTTTGAACCCTTACAAAGTAAGTAGCCAAAGATTTTTCTGCCTCTTTATAAAAAATGACGTCTTAGCCAGCACATTTAAGAGTTACTCAGTTGACTGAAGACTATATTGTATATTGCTGCTAGTGCATAAAAGGAAGTGAACTAGATGTCCAGACATGACTGCAATGGAATGTAAAGCAGAATGTGAGGCTCAGGGCTCTTAGTGTAAATCAGTGCACTCACGTTACAACCACAAACTTAAATGTTGTCACTTCCTAAAGTAAAAAACCTTTGTCGGGTTTTTTTTGCCAAATGTGATTTTTTGGCAAAAAATGACTTAGGCCATTATTTTAGGGACTATTAGCATTATTTTAGGAAAGTGGCAATGTATTTATTTTATGGGGGTTGTGTTAGACTAACTTGAAGTAGCAAATAAGTGTAAATGTTTATATATAAAATCTGAAAAGAGTGGCTCACAGTTTTATTTAACCCCCTTTGGTCTGACACCTTTAAATAAAATCCAGTGTAAAAATCTACCATCAGAAGTGTGAGTAGACTTCTAAATCTGTAATTTAACCTCAATGTAAATCCAGCTGCTCTGTGAAGGTTTGTTGGAGAATATTAGATAGCAAAAAGCGTCATAAAGAGAAAGGAACAGGGCAGACGGGTCAGGGAGGAAGTTGTTCTGATCTTTAAAACATAGCACTGCTAACTGCTGGTCACAGTGGATGGGAAGTCAAGTTGACTTAAAAGCAGCACAATTATGAAAGAAAACTTTTGAAGGCTTAAGACTAGAACAGATGTCCACCTCTCAGCAGGATAATGACCATAAAGGACTCTAAACACCAGTCCTGGAGGGAAGTTTTAATAATTAGCTATAAATTAAAAGTTCATTTATAGATGTTTGCATGCTAAGGTGGCATTGCCAGGACTTTTACCATATAAACGTGCCAATTTCTTCAAATTCTAAATACTTTAAGATCTTTACATGTATTTGTGCTAGTAGTACTCTCATTCTCAATAAATACAAAAATGTTTATGGCATTTATGGGATGCCCTAAGAAACTGCTTAGTTTGCTTATGGTTTGGGCCGGCTATGACTTCCACAAAAAGTCTTAAAGTCCCATTCAGGGTTGTGTTTGTAAGATGAAATGTGAAATACTTCAGAGGGTGTGAATACTTTTGCAAAGCGCTGTAAGCATACAAAACATCTACGATTCATGTTCACACATATTAAAAGATATAGAAGTGAAAACTGTGAGCACACATCTATGTTTTATGTTAGGTTTCAAAAACCTAACATAAAACAAAGCCGTCGCCCCTTCCGGTCTCTCTGAAGAGGCGACGGTTTATAGTCCCAACCTCCTCATTAGTACCAGCAAAGTTCAGACAAAGTCCAGCAGTGTTCAGCTCGGAGCCGCCCGAACCGCACACACTCTGCTCGGAACCATGACTGAAGCGGACCTCTACACTCTGTACAAGGGCGTGTACGTACCTAATGGGATACACACTCCGGAGAGCCTCAAGTACTACGAGGAGTTTACGTTTCGTCCTGACGACGTTGTCATCGTAACGTATCCCAAGTCAGGTGAGCGTCCCGCCGTCAGGAGCAGAGGAGGGGGGATTTAAACGCTTTAAAAATAAAAATAAAACAATTCAGACTGCTGGATAAACGCGTAAATAGTGAGGTGTTTCGATAATTTATACAAAACTGACCAAGAATTGGACTTTCAACTCAGGCCAAGGGTTATCCGGAGGCAGCGTGTCATTATAGCTCTACCATCACCAAGACATCTGGATAAATAGAGAGGCACAAAGTCACGGTGTGACTTTTAAAACGTGTTGAAACACAAACGGTATCTTTTCTACACAAATACACACACACAGTAAGTCTATATTCACAGGGACTTTGCATTAACTTTCATTCATAAGCGTAACTTCCTGAAGGACTGGTGTGGACACCAACTCTGTCATGAGGGGGACAGTCAGTCCCCACCAATATTTCCTGCACCTTTTTTTCTTTATGTGCCTGCATCTATGTAATGATCGCACAATGGAAATTCAGAAACATAAATCTGCAACAGACAGAATGTTATGTTTGGTGTTTGTAGTCCGTTTTTGTGAGGGAAATGTTTTAGTGTTTTTTTTTGTGTGTTAAATCCTGATGCATTTGAACGTAGTCTGTGCTCTGCGCTCCCGGGGTTATTGTTCATTGGTTGCAATGGCAACGAGTCTGCGTGTGACGTTAAACTGACAGACTGAGAAAAATATATATATAACCACCTGTTTTTCTACATTTTGAAAATATCACTTGATAATTATGTGTTATTAAAAGATTGGAAGATTAATACCTGAACACCAACTATAAAGTCTTAAAAAAATGCATTTAAAAAAACAAAAAACTAAAAAAAAAACAGAAGCAATGCTTAGCCTGGTGGGGCACAAGTAAAGCCTGGTGGCCCACCAGGCTTATAATACACTGTATTGCCAAACAGGTTTCCATTTGGTTGAGATCTGTTGACTTCTATTTCATTTATTCAGTGTTTCTATGACCACTTATCTTCAATATCATTTTCACTGGTCCCCTCAACTTGCAGCTGGAAAGCCATTAAACTGTCTGTTTATTATTCAAGTTCCAGTTTCGTAAGCGAAAATTATCATGATTCCAGAAGACAGGAGTTTTCTTCTTTCACAGCTGTTATACATTACAATTATTCCTTTGGGTTTTCTTAGCTTTTAGGAACAGGACAGTACAACAGGGCTCTGTGAGAGCTTAATCTGTTTCTTTCAATACTCTGTTCAGCCTTCCCTCTCCTTTTCTCTACTCTTTTTGTCTCCCCTTGTAAGATCTCACAGTATGCAACCAGATATCGTTTTTTTGTAAAGCCAAAGGTGTTCCCAACAGATTGGTCCTGAGATTATTCATTTGCTTAAAAACCCCCCAGTAATCTTCATTGTCATAAACTCCAACGAGATTAGGTGTCTTCTAAACAGTAACATCCATTCACGCGACACACCATTGTATAAAACCCATAGATTTATTTCTCAGACAAGCAACCGTAGTTGAAAACTGGACCTAGTTCCTTGGGCACTCCTCTGGAGCCCTATTTCTGTTTCTGATTGGCAGGAACCAACAGTTTCTGGACATGTCAGGCTTTCAGAGTCTTTTCCTATGTTAAGGATTATAGAAACTAAATGCAGCCTTACCTTGTTTAGTTCTTATCCTGGGAACACAGTTAAGGTTTGTACCTCACCAGCAACTCGACTCTAGACCATTCTGTACCTTACAGACCATCAACGAGATTTTAAAATCTGTCCTTTTACCGATAAGGAATAGCTGCATCGATAAAGGCTGATATGATCTATTTTCTTGGTTTGTTTGGGACACTTTTGGCAACATTAAGGACAAACTGCAGTTGCCTAATTCTTTTCTTACAGAAACCCACATAGAACCATTACAATGATCTAAACTACTGAAATTAACAGCAGTAAACCTTGTATTATAGTGATGTTTTTAAGGTGATTACCAATATTTACTGATATTTTGTATGTATGTATGTATATGTATATATATATATATTTTTTTTCTTACACTTACAACAATTTAGAGAAGCAACCACACCACCTAAATTGCTTCTCAGTGTCTGCTAAACACCCCAACACTCCTACGTTGTGTCATAATTGCAGCCAGACGTAAATAAACATTGGATATTGATTCCGATATATCATCTGATAAACATAGTAGATGCGGGAGCACTGCATCATCTAATCATGAGAGAACGTATACTGTAGATGAAAAAAAAAAATGGCCTGAAAATGTAGCCTTGAGGAACCACGCACGGGTTTTCTTTTTTTTTTGGTTTGCTTAAAACTATTTCAAGATGACAGCGTAGTTTCGATCAGACAGATAAGATCTGAACCAGAAGTCGTAGGAGCAGACTGTTGCACCAACTTTTCCTGTCTCCACACCATGTAGGTTAGATCCGTCAAACTGAGATCCAGTAAAACCAACACAGATGTTTTGCTGTTAAATTTGCTATGATTTCAAACCTTTATTGGTGCATTCTCAGTGCTGTGTGGTGGTGAAAAGCTTGACTCAAGAGGTTAAAGAGATATTTGTTGATAGACTGCCTTTTTTAAAAAAAAATCTTTGCCTCTTGTTTTAACTCATCTGAGGCTTCCTCTCTGCCTTTGTCACTGTTTTGATCTGAAGTTTTCACAGAAGCGTCGCCCACGCACTATATGCATTGTGTGCATCTAGATAGAGCCCAGGTGTTATCGACAGCTTATGACCTGTTGGCGAAGTTTCAGTCTGGAGACGTACCAGTATCCTGTCTGACGCTGCGGTGTTCAACCAGAAGTATGGGTAGTAGTCCTGTATAAAAATGTATTTCTATATGTGGTCACCATGATTTACCTCTTTTTGAAGATCCAGCAAATGAGATTTGAGAAATCGGTTTTATTTCATCTTCAAGTTAAAAAACAAAACAAAAACATTTGCCTCTTTGAGAGGGAACAGACTCTGCCACGCAGGCTCGTCTTCTTCCTCATGTGTTAGATAAGGACTAGGCATTGGCTGATTCCCATAGTGTGTAACCTGGAGTAAAAATATGATAGCATTTCAAAATTGTTTACCATTATTCTTGTGTTTCATTGCTTGCCAACTGTAGCTTCATCTTTGAGTTCTAGTTTAGTTTCCACACTATGTATATTAGGCATAGCAATCTTCTTTTGTGCCCATCTGTTCTCCCTGGTGGTGGCAGATCAGCAATATAGTGGTATTGTAGGAAAAAAGATTCCTGGTAGCTAAAGTATTCATTTCCTCAAGTCCATCTGGACATTTTAGTCTTGATGTATATTGATCATATCTAATTTAGGTTGCCTAGTTAAAGTTTTACTCAATTACTTAGAATTTTGATGTATTCCAGTGGTTCTGAAGTGGATTTTCTAAGGCCCGCTCTCCAAAGTTCTAGATACGTATTAAAGTGTAGTTTTTATATATATCTAATGACAGTAATAGTTTATATAAATTGGGATGTTTTTAACATCTAAACACTTTTAGAAAACTATATTTTCACTTCTTGTTTTTGAAAGGCTGCCTTTGTGGATAAATCCTTGTAAAATCTCTAAAAACAAGCCAAACGCCGCAGTGAAAGGCCTACAAGGTGGTGGCGTAACGCCGCAGTGAAAGGCCTACAAGGTGGTGGCGTAACGCCGCAGTGACAGGCCTACAAGGTGGTGGCGTAACGCCGCAGTGACAGGCCTACAGGGTGGTGGCGTAACGCCGCAGTGAAAGGCCTGCAGGGTGGTGGCATAACGCTGCAGCAGCAATACACCAAATACAGAGGAGGTATGGGGGAAGTACACTTTTGAATTGTGGTTGTGACAGTTTTTTTTTTTTTCCTTTTTAAACAGAAAAATGCAAACAAGGCATTTTGAATGGGTATATTTATCTAGAATCAATTTCTTTAAAAAAAAAATAATAATAATAAACCCTGTATTTTTAGTCAGTTTCTATGTAGACACAAGGCTTGAAACCATGAAATTTTTTTTAAATAAACAGTAGTACTTTGCATAAACTTTGATCTACATCGGCTATCTTTTAGGATCTGCTTACATTGTTGTTGCATGTGAAGCCTTGACCATCTTATCATTAATCTCAGTTTGTTTCACAGTGATTATTTTTTTAAAAGCTGCAGGGTAAATTTTACATGAACTGCCTGATCCTAACTTTTGGAAAGAAAAAGGAAAAGAGTTTGGATCAGGATTAGAATCCAATTAAAATTAATAATTTTTATTTTGCATGTTTCATTGCGGCTAAGCTCTGAACTTGAACTAAAATCTATTCAGTTTGTCATAATCTACAAATCTAACAAAAGAAAAGCTGAAAGGGGAAGTCTTCTTCCTTTAATTCAAGTTATCCATGAAGTTTGGTGGATTTTTGTCAGCGTACTTTAATGAAAACTCAGTGAAACATTGTGATATTCAGCACAGTTGTCCTGGCTTTAAATATTCGCCAATAGTGATGAAATAAAAAAAAGGCTGCTAACTTGTTTTCTTTGTGTAGGGACAACTTGGATGCAAGAAATTCTTCCCCTGATCGTAAGTGGAGGGGATCCGGCCTCCGTTGAGACGCAGCCTAACTGGGACCGTGTTCCCTGGCTGGAAGAGACCCGGGCCTCCATCCTGAAGCTCGAAGAGCGGCCGTCTCCTCGCTTGTTCACCACGCACTTCCACTACAACATGATGCCGCCGTCCTTCTTTCAAGTAAAACCAAAGGTAAACCTGCCAGTGAGTCTGTGGTTGGGATCACTGCTCTACTATTATTTTATTAAGCTAATAAAATCCTCTCTGTGTTATCAAAAACATTTTTTTCCCTTCTTTTGCATCGGCTAATACCGAAAACAGTGCTCCAGTTGACTTAAAACGTTTCCTTTTTTTTAAACAAACATACATGTACTGAATTACAAAATCTGTTGGTAACTCTGACCTAACTCAAACATGTTAAAATAAACCGCAACAAACATTCTTTCAAATGGTTCAGAAGCTTCAATCGATTAGAAATTCTAAATGAAATAAATAATAAAAGTATGATGTCACTCAGAGCACAAAACATAGAATTAGACTGAATAGAGCCGCTCTTATAGGCGCATTGTCACCAATAACCAATCTAGGATGTTTATTGATATCGGGACTGATACAGATACTAATATCGGATCACTACTATCGCTACTTTCGATATAAGCTTGTGATCCAAATGTTTTAATTATTTTAAAATTTGGATCACATCTTTTTGAAGAGAAAGATCAAAAGTTTAGTACTACTCGTTGAGAAATTCACAAATTCAAAAAGGTATGATATGTTTCTGTACTCCGTGAATTTTTAAAATAATTTAAGCCATCTTATTCCAGTTTGTGCATGTTAAAATAATTGATAAAAAATGTGAGGAAGTTTTACTTTAGAACATTTTGGGTTAGTAGAAATGTCTAATTTTGTAATTTTGAAATGACAAAAATAAATATACAAACCAGAGGGTTTTGCTATGAAACTCTATACTCTGTGCTTTGGAGATCCATTGTAAATAATACAGAGAGTTTATGTAAACTGACTGTTATGCCATCACTGCAGGTGGTCTACGTCATGAGGAACCCTAAAGATGTGTTCACATCTGCCTTTCACTATTACAACATCACCTCATTCTTGGTGAAACCGGGTCCGCAGAGCGAGTTCCTCCAGAAGTTCCTCACGGGAAAAGGTTACCGTCTCTATGTAGCTTTATCCTGCATGCACTGTTAGTGTTACAGAGTATAAATCTAACCTCCTCTGTGTTTAAAAACTGATTAGCTGTCCTTGATAAAGAGAAAAACTGTGTGAATCTGTTCTTTTTTACAGTTATTTTTGGCTCCTGGTTTGACCATGTGAAAGGCTGGCTGAATGCTAAAGAGAAACTGCAGATCATGTACATCTCCTACGAGGAGATGATAAAGGTGACAGCAAAATGCTTTTTTCTTTTTCTTGTTGTTGTTTTTGGTTTTGGAATAGCGAGTCTTGCCATGAAACTCTCTGTGAACTTGAACCGATCTCTAAAATGGAACTGCGTTGTGCCTTCCGGTGCAGCAGGACCTGAACGACTCTGTGAGCAGGATCGCTCAGTTCCTGGGGAAGCCTTTGGAGCCCGACGTTCTGGAGAAGATAGCCGACAAGTGTTTATTCAAAAGCATGAAAAATAACCCTATGTCCAACTACTCGGTGGTGCCCCAGGAGTTCATGGACCAAACAAAGAGTCAGTTCCTTCGTAAAGGTGAGTTTTAATTAGCACATCCCCCTAATAGTGGAACGGGTATCAGTTTTAGATTCCTGGTTTTCATACCAGTTAAAACTAGTTTGGATTATTTAGTACAGTGAATTCGGAAAATGACATTCTTCAAAACTAAGAATCTCAAGCCAGCTGAAAAAGCTGCCAAAAGTAACAGGAGTGGTGACATTGTTTTGATATATTGTATAACACGATGAATTCCTACAACTAAAGTACTAATAAAGACTCTGGGTGAGTTTATAACTTAAGGATTTACCTGGTGATTCATCCAGAAAGGAGGATAAAATCAAAAGAAAAGTAATAGCTTGGAGACCTAGCAAACCAGCATGCTACAGATGAATTTAAAAGCACTTTGTCACATTGATGAATGGCTGCTTGTGACAGATTCTGTTAATCTTACCACTATACAGCTCTGGAAACAATGAAGAGACCACTACACTGAACCCTATTCAAAGTCTCATGGTAATCCCACCAAATATTGATTTCTGAACTCTTCCTGAGTTAAAACATCAGTATTGTTGTTTCTAAATGAATATCAACTTGTTTTCTTTGCATTATTTCATTATTTTGACCATTTCTCATTTTCTGCAAATACAAAATTTTTGCTTGGAATTTTAGAGACCTGTTGTCCGTAGTTCATAGAATAAAGGAACAATGTTCATTTTACTCATATATCTTTAAAAAGTAAAATCAGAGAAACCGATCATTTTAAGCGGTCTCTTTATGTTTCCCAGAGCTGTATTTCTAGCAGCATTCAGACTGACGTTGTAATTCTTACCCTGGATCTAATCCACATCGGTTCTCTGATGTGCACCAGCATGTGTAAGCACATTCCTCCCAACATAAGGTGTCATCAGAGGAAAATTCTTGTTATGCAGCAATTGTGCAAGTCTCATTTTTACCACGGTATTCATTCAATGATTTACAATTGAGAGTTTAACTGCAGTATATTAATGAAGAAGTCAAAAGGTTAATCTGGGAACAGTTACAGGAGATAAAACTATTGTCTTCAAACACAGAGGAGGACAATCTGGAGAAATTGACCACTGATTTAGTAGGATTTGCATATATCAGCAGAAGTTTTGTACTGATATAGAAAGCAGGCGTTACAAACTGGAAACTGAGAAACCATTTTGTCTTATGATAAACTTTATGCTCACAAGCAACTATGGCTGTCTCGATAGTATTGCCGTTTGTGTCATGCTCAAACTACCTGTCTTATTCTTTATTTTTTATTGAACTGTTCCATCTCTGTCCTGATTCAATAAAACGCTCTAAATATATGTGGTTAAAAAAATAGAGCTATGTGAATTGTAGAATTTTAATGCAATAATAATGTCATTTTTATTTGTTTCTGAAATATTTAAATTTCAACTCAAGTGTATTAAGACACACGCAACACATTGGACACATTAGTGACTTTAGAAATAAAAGTCAAGGAGACTTAAAGTCATGTTACATTTGTGCACAAATTGCTTTCCTTAACTGATGAGATAAATTCAGCATTTTCCTTTAAAAAGAAAAAGTTTCCAAAAGGTTCCACGTGTTTTGTGTTTTATTTCAGGGGTTGCTGGAGACTGGAGGAACTTGCTTACGCCAGATGAGGCACAGCACTTTGACGCCGTGTTCAAAGAAGAAATGAAAGATGTGAACTATAAATTCAACTGGGATTAAGCCACTTTAGTGCAATTGCTTTTACCGTTTCATAAAAAGAATTAACCTGCATGTCAGACCAGTGACTGAAAAATTAAATACTTTATTGAGCAGTTCAAACGTTGACCTTTTCTTCTGTGACTTAAAAAAGTTTCAAAACCAAAGAAACAAAACCAAATGCTCAACGTTGTGATCCGTTTTGCCTAGGAATTCAGAGCTTACCAGGTAAATGGAACTGGGAAAATACCTAAAACCAAAATTTCTACTGGTTTTGCAGTAGAAATTTGGAAAACCAGTGAGGATAGCAAAGTGTTGTCTTCAATAACCGAGCTAACTATGTTAAGTGACGTAAGCCAAGAATAAAAAAAATATCATGGAAATACTTTAACTACTATAGTTTGTCAGTAGCTAAACTGATAACTGATTGAATCAAATGGAAACTGTCAACAGAACAAATAGTTTAAAATCTGTACCATGAAGATTGATTAGCTTAGGGAAAATTTAGGCAATTGACATGTTACTATAAACATGTGTTACAAATAAAAAATTTTAGCATTAGTTGTTTTAAATAGCTTAAATTAGTTAAAATGGTTAATAACCCAGCAGTGAGCTTTTCACCGCTACTTAGCAGTTAGCTCTTCACCTTGACCTAGTGGTTAGCTTTTAACCGCTCTAAAATTTTCTACAAACTCACTGCCATATGTCATCTGTCTGGCACAGGCAACATAACTGTTACTGAGAGTCGCTGCAGACAACCTCAGCTGAAAAAATTTGAGCTAGGTTTGCTTTTGTAGCTCTGTCATTGCGTGGTGTTAAACTTTGCCTTCAAAAGCTGCATGCATTTTACTGACTGACTCACTGAGTTACAAAAGAGAAGGTTTGATGTAATAGCATTCCTCACAGCACATTACTGATATGTTGCAAGGCATGTCAGATTGACCTTTCACATATTTTGAATATTTTTTGGAATAATAAATAATTTAGAGAATGAAGAAGACATGTTGAGTTGTACTAGTTCTCTGTGTTAAAGCTTGAGGGACATCTGAAAACCTCAGCCATGGTAAAGTTCAGATGACGAAGAAAGGCGTACATAACACGCCTTCATTGCACATATGGAAAAGCACCATAAGTTTTCTATGCTCACCTGTAGTAAAGTGGCAAAGATTTCTACTTGAAGTAAGCAACTTGTATTCAACAAATATACCAGGCATGTTAAATCCTGAGCAGCTGAAATTTATAAAACCTGTAGCTACTACTGCTTTTCATAAGCACTTACATAATGTAAGTAAAAGAATGTATCTAAGGACATTAATAATGTTTCACCAAAACAAATGTTTTTGATTTTTATACAAACTCTTATAAAAACTATTAAACTCACAGTCCTGTGTCCTTTCATTTAATTTTTGTTCCTTTATTATTTTTTTAGGTACTCAGTGGTTTTAGAAAAAACCCTGGCAATTTTATGCAAAAATGACAACATAATAACTAAAATTAATATTCTCCCTTTAGGGGCAGGGTGTGGTTGTCTCCTGTGTAAATTGTGCTGCCAAATAGTTATAAACACAAATGTACAGCATGCTTTTTTTTTTTACTATAAAACTGAAAGTAAGTGGTTTCAAAAGTAAAAGTTCACATTAACTTGTAACTTCAGGAAACTTTTTCATACAAGTAAGTATAGCTGACATATAGACCTAGATGTTTTTGTTAGATAAAGACGATACTGAAGTAAGGAATACCTGACCATGGGTTCTTGTGTTTCCGTCTGTCACAATGTCTAATGGTGCGTTCGCACCAAACGTGTTTTGAGTGTCAAGTGATTCTGGCTTACATTCAAAGTCTATGTTGAGCGTCTGTCTCGAAGAACGCTTCATATGCTCAAAACGGTTCAAATTGCATCGCGCTAGACGCACAAAACGCCGCAACGACCCTCAACGCATCTCCACATAGACTGTGACTGTAAATCAGACGCGCCTGATGCTCAAAACTCGTTCGGCGTAAACGCACCATTACATTAACTTTCTGTACTCTCCATTTTTCCCTTAACAATTACTGTTTGCGTTTTTTTTCTCCTCTCCTCATCTCCTTTGGCTTCAAAAGATGACTGCCCAGACTGAACTGTTGATTTCTTGTTAAATCTGAGTTGTTCCTTTCCACTGTCGCCTTATGCTTGCAGAGGAGGACGGATTGCTGACATCAATTCTGTGCTCATTAGTGATGGGATTTTCGGCTCCTTTTCGAGATGCGGCTCTAATGGCTCTTCTTACTGTGGAGAGCCGGCTCTTTCGGCTCCCAAACGGCTCCCCATATATTTTTTGTTGGCGGGGAGGGGGAGGTGGGTTGACACAGTTATGTTTTGTTGGCGGGGGAGGGGGGGGGGAGATATAACGTATAATTAAAAAAAAAAAACCCGGGGACGCCCGGGACAGGACGTGAAATACGGACATGTCCCGGGAAATACGGACGTTTGGTAACCCTAATACTGTAGAAAAAAACCCGGCTCCCAAATAGGATCCTAAAACGGCTCCCATTGTGGAGCCGGTTCCAATCGTTCACTTCAAAGAGCCGGATCGTTCGCGACCGACACATCACTAGTGCTCATGGTTTGGCAAAATATGACCTACTGATCACTTGAGTGTATTGTTCTATAACTGAGAATTGATACAAATATAAATTTGGACCACACCACATTTCATATGATTGTCTTGTTTACTACCTTGAGAATAAATACTTGCCTGGCTATGGTTTGATTAACACTGACAGAACAGTCAGTATGTCGTCAAAAAGTTACTTAGGATGTTCTCATCTTATAAACAAGAAGTGGCATGTAGTAATTTGAAGGTTGTGAAATGTTTGGCATGCCAGCAAACTCTGCTAATGTCTTCTGAAGACTTAGCGCTCATCTTCCTCACATAACAGAGATCTTAAGCATAACAAACAGCATACTTTAGACATAAATCATAGAACAGAAGGCAGAAAAAAATAATTTTACGGCGCTTTGTCTACATGTCAATCTCGTGGATACAAATGTAAAGTCGTCTGAAACACGAGCCGACTGTTCCAGAGAGATACCATTTCTTCCCAATTTGGAGTTTATTGTCCAAAGAATGCGAACAACAAAGCTTGACAAATGGTGTTTGTACAAAAGTGAAGCGAAGTGACTCCCAAAGAGCTTTCGGCTCCAAAAACGTGGTGTTCTTGAAATGGTTTTGGGAAACTGAGAAAATAAGGGATTAAAGAAGAGCCTCAAGTAAGAAAATGAGTCTGAAAGACTCACTTTAGGAAATGAAGAAAAAAAATCCTTTTAACAGATCCTACAAAGATCTGTTAAGATCGTTGTAACTACAGAGTATTAGAAACAGATTGGGATGAACAGAGCTTCTCTTATTTATGCAGAAATATTATCTGCATGCGTCTCTTCAGCAGGAGTGCTGAAATCGTTAATTACTGTACAAATTTCAGCAACTGACGTGTTTTTGTTTGTTTTATGTCAGATGTTGCCAGTAGTCATGTTGCTGACAGAAAGAATCTTGTTAAGTTGTTATTTCAGAGGGTGAGTCCATATTATCTGCTGAGGGAGTCCAGTTGTGTCAAGCCCGTCCTGTGGCCGGGTTTCCCAACACAACACCCTGATGCATTCCTGGTGGGCTCCAGACACTCCAGCTACGCCTCTCTCTCTTTCTCTGCTGCTCTTCCAGCTTTCCAACAGTTGGCTGCTCCGACCCAGGACAAAATGATGGATTTAGTGTTTATAGTGCAGATGCGCACACAGCTGCTCTTCAGACTCCCATTTGGACCAGAACAGGAAGTCTTGTAACCAGCACGAAAAAAAGGACTTGAGTCATTTGTTACAGCTGCAATTGGGAAAACGAGCAGAATTTCTTCATTCTTGTGCTCAGTCACCAAGCGAACAGCTGTAGCTACTGGTGACCGCGCCCATTTCAAACTCCTGACCGGACTGGTCATTAATTTTGCCTCAAATGAGTCAAAAACAAGCTGCAAGAGATCAAAAATGTCGGACTACGACAACAGGGTAATGTCGTTGTGTTCTGGGAGAAAACTAAACTATTTCTCTGTTCTTGTGGGGTATGTACAAGCCTCAACATTAAACGTCTTCTCAATAGCCATTGATTGATAATTGATGGCCCTGGCATTATCCATTGTTTCAGACTGACAATGAAACAATATGGCACAGATGTACATGGTAGAGAAAGTTGGTGGAAGTGCTGTTTCTTCTGTCTTTTGCATATATTCGATGTATACACTTAAATATATTGTATAGTGGTTGCTGTCCAGTTACATTAATAATATAGCATCAAAACCGAGGCACACCCAGTACAATGACGACCTTTATTTGTATCTGAAAGTATATAATCACTTTTATTGTAAATACGGGTTGGAAGACCAGTTTTCTTTCTTGTAGAGATACTGTTATCAACTCAAGTTGGATGTCATTCCCAGTTTAACTTTACGGCTTGTGAGAGAAATTGAAAGCATCACAGCTGAACGTTGGAAAACCAGTTGGATTTGATAATTGTGGTGTCAACTGCTAATCAGGAAATAATTAAATATTGTACAGTTTATTGTTATTGTGATTTTTAACTTATGCTTGCGCAGGTGAAAGATAGTAAAATTAGAAAGAAAGAAGGCCCGCAGCCAACAAAGTCCATATTTCACTTCTACCTAAAAATTTAATGAAATATGAAGGTCGTAAAGATCTTTTTTTCTTTTTCAAATTAATTTTGTTGAGGATCATTCTGAAAAACACCTTAAGGGTAACACAAAAACATCATCTTACCGTTTGTTTCTTTGGGTTTTAGATTAAAATAGTTCTTATGTAATACTCTTGAAACAGGTTCAAAGGAAACAAGAAGTACTTTAGCATCTACAAAGTGATGCTAATCGACATGGTGTTTGTTTTTGCATGATTACATCAGTGCATTCTCCTCTCCATATGTGTGGATCCACATATGTGGATATGTGATATCCACATATCCTTGGATATCAGCCACATGCATGTAAGGGTGTGCTTTGGAACACAACTGTACTTAGTGGAAATGGAGGGGAGAGTTTAAACTTGTGGCTTTCGCTCTTTTTAAGACTCCCTGTATCTGCTTGTAGAAGCTAATGGCAGTGCTAAAGTTGTTAATATCACCATAATGATGCTGCTCTGTGGGAAAACAGGCAGACACAATTGTCTTTTTCTCGCTGTTTTCTTTGCCCTCCATTTTTTCTTAGCTGGACTCTAGTGGTGGAAAATCACAATAATGGAAAAACTTACATTGCTCATGATTTTAGACCACAGTACCTGTCACATTGACTTGTAAGGAATTTTAAATGGAGCCTAAAGTTATTGTTTACAGAATGAGAGCAAATGCAGATGATTATGGGTCTGGTTTCTGAAGTGGACAGTCAGGAAAAATACTAAAAAACAAAAAAGAATGTGAAAGGCAACGAGGCAGATTTACTGACTATGAATGTTATACTGACCTCTGTTGGTCAGTTCTGGCATTACAACATCACGTCTTGATTATATCAGTTTAATGCAATATACTTCACATAATAATAATAATAATAATAATAATAATAATTTTTGTTGATTATTATGTGTGTGACATATATACAATAATCATACAATAACCATTTTTAT
This sequence comes from Brachyrhaphis terrabensis, assembly GCA_903067065.1. Lineage (NCBI taxonomy): Eukaryota > Metazoa > Chordata > Actinopteri > Cyprinodontiformes > Poeciliidae > Brachyrhaphis > Brachyrhaphis terrabensis. The sequence goes on from CAEGAG010161142.1 coordinate 75,565, forward strand.
TATAGCTTTGCCAAATATATAAACAAAAATATCTTTGTTAATATGACTATTATTAACATCAAAACCTAAGAAGGTCCCACTAAAAAAATAGACTTTGAAAAATAACAAACCTGCACTACTACAGAATTTAATTCTGTAATTAAAGTTATCCTATCCCTCACTATGGCCTCAGGCTCTGATTAAAAATAATTCAAGGATCACTGTTCATCCAGATTACATTTTTACAACTAAGAATTGCAATAGTAAATTGATATGTAAATAAGTAATATGAAAAGACCTTCCCATCTTCCTTGAGAAAGAATTTTCTTCAATATTTTTAAGGAAATATGAAGTTATTCCCTCATATTTGATATCTGTATGTCTCGTTTTATATTTGACTTGTGCCCAGATAGTAATAAAAATAAGACCCCTCACTACTGGTTATTATTATTGAATATATTTTATTTTATTCTTCTTTTTCTTTGATTCATTTTGTTTTATATGGCTTTCTTGTTGTTCTGCATCACTTTTTCATATATTCTCTGAACACTTCCGGTCCTGAACTACTTTCGTAGGAATTGCGCTTTTAGATTTTTCTGTAATAAACTTCATAGCGAAAAAAACCCCACTCACATCATGCTAGGTTCATGTCGTGCGGGGAAAAAAACAACTCTTATTTACAACCTGTCACAACCCGCGAGACCGTTGACGCAGTTTTAAATCTAATGCTTATAAAAACAAGAAAATAAACCATTTGAACGCAGTTACACACATATATAATTACACTGAACACAATGAGAATTTCTTTTCTGCGTTTTTCAGCAGAGAAGTTGGATTTACTAGCCCGCAATACCACGTGAACGCAGCATGATGTTAGCTTCACAGTTTGCTCGCATGCTAGCGTTCAAGCTACTAAAAATGGCGAATAATAAGTGAAACAGTGTTACGTTTTCAAACGTAACACTTTTTGGTGAGGTGACTGCTTATTAATACGTTTAAATAAGCAGCCGACGTAAATAGTGACTTATTACTTTTGAGAACCATTGTTATCTGTTGCTAATATTAGCATGTGAGATGTGCTAGCCAAGATGGACCGGGCTGTTTTCAGGCTTATCTGTGCCATAAACGTTCAGAACAAAGACATGCAAGCAGACCAAACAGCAGCAACTCATGGATGCTGCTGCAGTAACAGCAGGTAGCAAAATACCCCTTTCAGTATTTGCTCAGTTAGCTGCGTTTTCAAAGGTTGTTTCCATTCAGTAAATTATCAGAAAGAAATATATCATCTACTCCATTATTTATAAGTTACACATTTCAGTCATTTCCCAGTTCTCAAACTGCAAGAGAGAGGACGATTGAAAATAGAGCTTTATTTTAGCCCTTAGGGTTTGATACATATATTTCACTATTTATCCGTATGGCAGTAACTACAGTAACTGGGTATAATACATTGCAGACTGTCATACTAGAATAGAATAGAATAGAATTCAACTTTATTGTCATTGCACTGTCACAAGTACAAGCAACGAAATGTAGTTTTCATCCAGAAGTGCTATACAGGATATAGTTATTTATTTACAGGTGTACCAAATAGCAAGGAGGTGTGCAAAAGAGTAATGACAAGGAGCTATAACAGTCCGTGGTGTGTGAGGCTGCATGGCATAAGAAGGTCACTAATGCAGTATATATTATATGCTATGCATCTTACCAGGAAGAATAGAAACATGCTGAGGACTGATTCTATGGTTCATAAACTGCTAAGTATTAATCGTAATGATTTCTGGAAGAAACTAAAAATGAGCGACTCCAAGGTGCTGCAACTCTGCACTATAGATGGAATTTCAGGGTCAGACAATATTGCTGAACTAGAGTGCCAACATTACAATACTCAGTGCAGCTGTGCCAAAAGCTCTGTGTATAATATCATATGTACACAGATGACCTTGTGTTATTTTCTAGTGCATCAAGTCCAGGTTTTCAGCAGCTATTGCTACATGCCACTATGTTCTGCAAACTTGTGGACACACTATGAAAGACCAAGTCTGAAAAGACTTCGGGTTGACTACAGTGATGCATTGAGAGTGAATCTGATAAGACCAAGATGGCACAGTGCAAGCAAATTGCTTGGGAGTCAATACTCTGAAGGAGTTTAGAAATTGATGTATGAGATTATAAATCTGAAAATAAAATTACAATGGGCTTAGAAAATCCACGGTTGAACTCTACATGATACCATTGACAGTATTACATTTTATGTAATTGTTCTTGATTGGAGTCTGTTGTTAATCCTGTTTCTTGCTGGCTAGTAAGTTAGAAATCAAGCTAGCTAGTGGTAAGCTAGCAAGCAAGCAAGCTAGCTTTTAGGAAGCTAACAAGCAAGCTAGCTGGCTTTTCTGTTTCTGTTTTTACATGTCATAGCTTCTTCTCATTATTCCTGATCTTTCTACTTGCTTTTTAGCTCCAGCGCTGCGCAGAGGACACAGAAAACATGATGCACTGAGAAATAACGACAAACTGAGAAATCCAAAGTATGTTGTGCTAAAATCCTAACAAATTCTGCTGCTGGTTTCTAAAAGAACAACTCTGTTTTCTCTAGCCTTTAGAGTTTCGAGGTACATATTTTTCTTCTGCTGTAAATCAAAAATCATTTTCGCTCTGTTATTACACCCCGCTAACTGATATGTAGTTTAGCAACCCTTTGGTAGTAAAGCGGCTCAGTTAATGTGGGTTATGATGTGTATCTGACATGACTAATCTCTTATTTTTCATAATATTCAATATTTTCACCATGCTTATTTGTGTATTGATTGGTTACATGTCCAAATAATCTGTCCTGTTTCTAAGAGCCTTCATTACAAACTGAAACCTTGTAATGAAGGTTTCATTACAAACTGAAACCTAGAAGGTAATGAAACAGTAGCTAATAGCTAATGAGTTAACTTTTAGGTAATAGCTAACCAATGAGATTTATTTTCAAAGCTTGCCATAAACCAAAGACATGATTTCCTTAAGCATTGTGGAAAAATCATTAATATTTTTGCCTTCTTTACAAGTAAAAAAGATTTAAAAAAATACTTTATAAACTTTCTCAATTAGCCCTTTATAGATGTTCACAACCCATTCGCTGTTCTATTTAAGTACCAGTAAGTTTCAGTGCATGCATAAAATAATTAAAATTACAAGCTCTGGATTGTAAAAATGCCTGAAGAGTCTGTGTACTGCTTTACAGTCTGCATGTTTTGTCTCTCCTATCGAATTTCAAAGCATATCTTTATCTTTCAAGTTGACATTCTCTGTTCCTCATAAGGATTTCGGCTTTTTTTTTATTTTTATTTTTTTTAACAACTTCGCTGTCTTTCAGCCAGTGGGGAACTGTAGCTGCTTTTGTGCTGCACCCTGTTGCCCTTCCTCAGTTAAGCAGCTGAAACAAGGTCACGTGGTTTATTACTGAACGGCTGCAGTGAATCAGCTGTTTCGAGCCGGGAACATGAAACCTAAAGCCTTCGGTGTGACGTCACCGCTTGTGTTAGTTTAGTTTTCCCTGCGCGTCTTCCGCACAGACTAACTCGTTATTCCTAGTGTGTATTCCTTGTGTTTTGGTGAATGGAAAATAAAACATTCAAACGAGTTGGCCTCTCACCCGGACGGTCTGCGTGAGATGACGGTGAAACGCACTGTTGTGTCCTGACCTGTGTTGTGAGACGGGGCTCTTTTCCGGAGAAATGAAACGACGCTTCTAGTTTCACTTTCGTTTCTCCCCGAGCTGAGAAAGGGAGGGAGAGAAGGTGCGGGGGTATAAAAACACAAAGAGGAAGCTTGGTGGTCATTGTTGGAGCTTGGTGAAGAAGTTAAAGAGAGACACTGCGCATGTAGTTTGTGGTAAAGGAAAAGGTGAGAATAATCTATTTATATCTTTTATATCACACCATAAACTCGTTTTGTTGATGTTTAAAGCTGCGCCAGTATGGATACTGTTATTTTTTTTTGTTAAATGCTTGGTTAAATGTCAATGTATTTTGGATTTTGAGTATTTCCTCTTAATACAAAGCTTGAAGCTGCTGGGCTCTAACATTTTGTTGTGTTGTGTTGTGTGCACCATTTATCCTTGTCCTGTTACATTCTGACAGTAATGACTGTGGTAAAACCAGATTTTTCTATTCTTTTTAATAATGAGCTAACTGATGCATAATTACAGTAAATCTAAGCTGAATGATTTCCCTTTGTTTACACACTCTGTAAACAGAGTGTGTAAATTGGTTGTGATTGAGTCTGTGATCATGCTTTAAATTCCTCTTCTGTCTTTCCCTAACATATCCTTTTGCTAAAAGCTTAAGCTTTAATAGGTTTACTATGTGACTACACCTATTAAACCAGACTTGAATGCACAGCAACATAGGCGGTAGAGGTAAAGTTAAAGTACCTCTGTCCTCCTTTTCTTATTTGTTGCTCCTTGTTGTTGTGCTCTGTCTGTCTTCAGATCAGGGTTTCCATATGCAAATCTAGATAGGCTGGTTTAACAAACCTCTTTGCCAACATCACTGGGTTTTTACGAGAAAACGAGACACAACTCTTCCTGCTAAGATGATAATCTATTAACATCCTGTTATTGTATTCAGGTAATTCAGTTTTAATGTAGATGCATTGTACAGTAGTTAAAATAATCTTGTTTTGACAATACACTTAATGTTATTATTTTTTTATGTAATATTGTCATCGATGAACCTTCTTTTCATGGTTCAGAGATTAACTTATTTTAAACAATAATTCTCACTTCTATTTAACCTCGTTTAATTAATAGGCGTGTTCAGTCATGTATTGTTTTATTTACTATGAATGTATGATAATCTTGTGTTGTACCTGACATCTTAGGTTTTTAAAAGATTTTAATTGGTCAATAATAGTTTTGTTAAGTTTTTACACGCTCTTTTGAAAAATGGCATTAGTTTGGAAACGGCAAAATTCAAAATAACTTCCTCAATCTGGAATTACACTTTGTGTAGCGTGGATGATTTGTGCCTAATTGGCTTTTTTTTCTTTCTTTCTTTTTTGGACATTTTAAAGGTTAACCCTAATTTCGCATTACAGTCAGATGGAAATATATTGAAATTATAGCGGTAAAAATTAGGTGTTATTTTTTCATCTTAAAGTATGTAAAGTGTTGTTGGGTCTTTTTGGTGATGGCTTGATATGAGTAACATTCATATTAGCCAGTATCAATATTGAGTAATATTGATATCGGCTAATATCAGCTAATATATATATATATATGTGTGTGTGTGGGGGGGGTGTGTTTGTGTGTGTGTCATCAAGTAATTTGTTATTCTTACTTCAAAATACTGCAACAATTTTAACAACTTGACTGAAAAGCTACAGGCAGAAGCTCAAGGCAAATTAAGCTAAAATACCCCTTTATAAATATATATAAAAAATATCCCTAACATATCACAGAAACAAAAACAAAAGGACAGAAAACACACCAAAACCAAATCAGATACAAAAATATTAAGTAATTTATCCTTATAACCATCAAATACTTTCTTTCTAATGAATATTTTGAAAACCCATAATGAACTAGACTTTTGTAAGTCCATTCCAGAAGTTAATTTCATCGACAACAAAAGACATTCTTTTTATCTCTTAGTTCAATAATTTTCAAGTATGATTTCGTAAATTACCGGCAAACTGTTGTTAAGTATTAATTCACTGACGAAGGTATCTTTTTCTCTTTGCAGCAAGATGGAGGACGTTTTGGAAAACGTTGTTGCTTTGGTGTACAGTCACAAGAATGGGATATCACTGAATAGATTGTCCAACCTCTACAACCAGAAATACTACACTAACCTAGCTGTACGCGACTTAAACTTCACCTCCATTTTGAGCATGGTTTCCACTCTAGAAGACCTGGTGGTGGAGGGGAATGTGGTGTTTCACAAGGAACATCGGCGTCAAAACCAAAATGCTTTTGAAGCTAACAGCATTTTGGAAAACAAAACGAAAACAACTACAAAGGTTCTGCAAAACGTTCTTGACTTGATAAAGGAACACCCTAAGGGGCTTCGCCTGAAGAGCTTGGAAAAAGTATACAAGCAGGTACACCATCACAGCTTGATCATATCGTCTATGGGTTTCAAAACGGTGTTAGATCTCGTTGAATCTCTGAAAGAGGATCTAGTTGTGAAAGGGAAAAGGGTTTTCCATAAGATTCACCTCTCGGAAAGTCAACCCTTAGCGGGAGCATCAACAAGACTCAAAGAAGACAGTCGACCTACAACCCCGCAGACACCAGATTCACTCAAGGAGAGGAGTAGCAGTAACCCAACAACTCAAATACCTGCGCTCCAGTGGGATTGCAGCTCGTCCAGTGCGTCTGGCCCTCAGTCAGCGATGAACTTTCTTGGCTCACCTTTTGTGGCCTCTGCCTCATCGTCATCAACCCATTACATCCCCGGCAACCCACCTGTTGCTGCATCCCAGCCAGTTACGCAGCTGACCCAAGACCAGCTGTACCAGAGAGTGTTGCAGGTGAGTTTTGTCATCAAACCTCTAATGTCTTGACTTTTATTCACGAGATAATCATTAATGACTCGACATGCGAGTCTAAACTGAGTGAGTTTGAGAATAGAATAAGCAAAGCAATCAAGTGCAATTGTTTGGCTGATGATCAATAGAGGACTTGTTCTTTACATAGAACCCATGTATACATTGATTAAAATATTGTATTAATGCAGCTAATTATAGTGTTTGCACTCCATTTACTGTCCATTTTACTGAAAGGGTTTTGTAAAATCACCTTGAAATATTTCAGGCCAAATGGGTTTCAGAACTACCTGTTATGTCACAGACAGATTACGGGAACCTTGAACTCTTCGTTGGATACTTCCTCATTACAGATTTAGCAAACACTGTGGAGACGGATATTAAAGTTTACTGATAGGAACAACTGATTATTGATATATACTGTACATATATCTTTTGAGTACATATACTGCACTTCAAGTAAATATTGATGAAAATTGGAAGTATTTCTGTCTTGACTTGGCCATGTAGTTTGGATAGTTTGCGAAGCCTGGTGTTTGGGGCGCTAGGCATCCAGCAGCCCGCCGTGTTTTTGAGTTAAAAAATGTTTGAAGTTGACAAAAAACTTGAAAATATCACTTGATAATTATGTGTTATTGGAAGATTAATATCTGAACACCAACTATAAAGCCTTCAAAAATGCAAACATAAAAAAACCCAAACTTAAATAAATAAGCAATGCTAAGCCTGGTGGGGGGCACAAATAAAGCCTGGTGGCCCGTCAGGCTTATAATACACTGGGGGAAACCCTGTCTGAGGATGATCTATTTTATGTTTCCAGTTGACTTCACCAGATTTTAACTTAAAATCCTCTTGTATCTTCTTGAGTTTACAATAGCTCACACTTTCTAACAAAGATCACAAACCTTTAAGAGGACGGAGTCACAGAATTACAGATCTAGCCTTAATTCACAGAGCTCAAGTTCTTTTAAACTGGAAATGTGGCATTATTTGTCTAACTATATACAGTATATTGGTAATTGTAGCTATGTTTTTGTAGTCATGCCCTGCCATAGTTGAATGGCATGCTTTCATGTATTTCCCAATTTAAAGAGTTAGAGGAAGAGGTCTTTACGTTATGTCATTTTTAAACCCTCGGGAAACAGGAAGTTGTGAACTAGTATTTAAAAGTATCTAAACATGAATTAAAATGTAAAGCATAAATGAAATTAAATGCTTGTGTTACGGTTGTTTGGTAGGAAATGGCCCAATGAAGGCAAAGTTGGCTTTATTGTCAGTTCTTCACATGTACAAGACAAAAAGCAATCAGAGTTATAATTCTCATTCTCACAGTGACATTCCTGACACTAAATAAGAGTTAAATGCACAACAATAAAAAGATCTGTTGTCACACTAACTAATGACAATTAATAAGAAAAATGCACAGAGGTGAGAGCTAGATTAACTCAACTAAATTAACTAATTAATTAAATAAATCTGTTAAAATGAAGATAAGAAATAAAATGTCAGACATTCACAGTGTAAAAGTCAAAAATAACAGCAAAATTGAAATAGTGCAAGACAGAAAGTGCAGCAGCAAAATATTTCTTAACATTGGAGGTATTTTATTGCGTCAAATTAAACATGGGACTTTTCAAAAAAATAATTCTGTAATGGATTATGTTCCTACAATGAAAGAAGTTAATGTAAGACTTTTTTTAAAAATAACATGCCAATAAGAAAAGGGGCGCTGCATCTGTATTTGAAACCTAACCATCAAGTCCACCAATGTGTTCCAGGTAATAAAGACTCATCAACTGGCAGCTCTAACAATGGAGCAGCTGCAAGCCTTCTACACTCAGATGTTCAGGGAACCGTTTCCACTCAAGCAGTACATGTCCCTGTACGACAACTATGAAGCAAAGAAGCTGCCAAGTCAAACCGAATCGGCAGCAAATACCCAGACAAACGCATGGCAGGGAACCAAAGGTAGGCCCCGCACGGGGTACTTTTAATTGCCACCCATCCCTTCTGTGCCTCCAACAAAAATACGTTTTAACATTCTTCCTTGCAGCAACACAAAACAACACGAAGGCCGCCGAAGCAGAGATGCCACCTGCAGATGGAGCCGCCCTGCTGACCGCTAGTGATTTCCCGGTACTAGGGGCGAGTGTGGCGGTGACCAAAGAGAAGAAAGGCAAGGCGAAAGAAGCCAACCAGAAAGAGGCCAGTGCGCCTGTCTTCAGAGAAAGGCTTTATGCCCAGCACAGGGAGATCCACGGTGGCAACATGCGGGCCATGGAGGCAATGGAGGACGATGACGAGAATGCAAAGTCGAGGAAGTGGAAGAGGGCCATGGATCCGGAAACAATCAACAACGTGACAGAGAGTGTTGTACGAGAAATCGCCTCTGAGGGGGAGCTGGTCACTAAAGAAAAGGTGAAATGGAAGAAGCCATGTCCGTTCTAGTTTTCTTAAAGGGGCAGTATTATGTTAAATCAACTTTTCTTTAGCTTTAACTCATGCTGTAATGTTATTCCCTCATCAAAAACATTCCTGAATGTTGCTTTGATTCTTTTATGCATGTTTGAAAAATACTCTAATCTTCGTTGGCAATCTTTTGGGTTTATAAAACACATTCCATGCACAGCTCCTAAGCCACGCCTCAGCATTACAGAGCAACCCTCCCCTGCAGCCCTTCAAACTAGCAGCAGCAATTAGCAAACATTTGAGGGAACTCGTCATACAAAGCATTTTTATAACAACTAAAGGTAACTTAGTTATTTGATTGTGCTATAAAATGATACAATGTGGTTGGAAAACACACAATATTTCCCCTTTAAAAATAAAAACCGCTGCTTGTAACGACGCTCACACAGGACCATTTGCTGTTTTTAAAATTTTTCTACTCTCAACAACTCCTTCTAGGTGATATTCCGGGTTTGCAAAATGATTCCTTCCTTGGACCCAGGAATGCTGAAACCTCAAATTATTCCAGCTCTCAAAAACCTTCAGTACCTCATCAGAGAAGTTCACATGTTCATAGAGGTGGGTATACGCACGTTTGGCATCAACTCTTTCATATTCGAGTGCTGTGCTGAGAAGAGCTTTGCCCTGCATGTAAGGCTACAGAGGCGGTGACGTCCATCTGCACGCTGTATGAGCTCGGCCAGTCGCTGGCCGGTCTGAAGGACAAGAAGCGCTACGAAGAGCTCAACCTGGGGCCGCTGTGCAAGCTTCCTCTTGTTCATCGCATGTTCAAGATCGACAGCAACACGAAAGACGACGACATCCCTGAGATCGAGACCGTAGACATCTTAAAGGTGCCGCTCAAGAACATCCGAGTTAAAGCTGACGAAGTTGATCTGCAAATGAACATTCCAAAGAGCGATGACTAAAAGTTTCTCAGCTTGAAATTTGAAAATACATACATCTAATGTTGTTTTGCTTTTGTTTGTTTTGTTTTTTTGCAGCAAATTAAGGTTTTTAGGAGGAAGCATTCAAACCAAAGGTTGGACCTGGCAGAGTTTATGAAGCATCTGTCTGATCATTACAACTGTGAGTCTCCCTACGAACTGGGGATCAGGATTCCCAGCTTTGGTCTACCAATTTCGGTAAGACACTCGACTTGCTGCAATCATGATTACTCACTGGTTGGTTAATTCCTGTCTTCATCCAAGAGGATGTGGTATTTTAATCATACACCTGTGTGATTGAAACTCTCTTTATCCATTAAGAGCAAATATCTTGGCAGAATTAGTCGGTTTCCTGAGAAAAACATTTGGAAATTGTTACAAATTACTGAAAGTTTTAGATCTCTTGATTGAAAACAATTAGTAAAAAGGTGAAAGCAGAATAAAATAAACCCAAAACTAAATTTGATGCAAAAAAAATATTTATTTTATCAGCATTTCTTTGTGTAAGACATTTTTAATGTTAATGGGATTTTCCAGGTAAAATAAAGGTTAATAATAATAATAGTAATATTAAATATTTCTCTCACATACAGATGAGAGGCCAGCCTTAAGCTTGAGCTACTTTCTGTATGAAGTAATGTTAATCAGGGACGGCAAATTGTATTTTTAAGCAATTAATTCTTTCTTCAAATACGTTGAGAATGAAGTCTTTGTGTTTATTTTATTTTACCTTATATGGTGGATTGGTTAGGTTCTTTATTAATCAGAGGAATTTCAGAATACACATTTTCTGATACTGAGTTAAAGCCCAACGTCTCATTAAAATCATTACCGTCTCATGCTTAAAAACATAGTGCTTCAGTAAAGTAACACTTCTTCATTTGCATTAAATCATCATTATATGAGTATTACGTCGCACTTTACTCTGAACATCATAAAACTGAACGACTAGTGTTTCAGCTGCTCTCAGTGTTAATAGAAGAGAATGTAAACATAACCTATTTTCTTTCAATCAATAATCAAATAATGTACCTTCACTTTGGTCATTGTGAAAGATTTTGGTTTTCTTGCACCTAACCTATGACCGGGTTTTATTTCTGTTAACTCTGGTTTGCGTCTCCTCTGAAGAGCCTGATCAAAGTGAGCCGATGTGAACACGCCCACCTGGAACAGGCCAGGGAAATCATCCAGAAAGAGCTGGAGGAGGAGACCATGGAGCGACTGAGAAAAGTCAAGAAAAGCATCCTAGAGCCACTGCAAGGCGCCGCTTCCGTCTCCTCTACAGGTAACGCTGACCTCAGGAGGAAGTACTCCTCCATGCCAGCAGGCGACGTCGTGCTGGAGGTCTTGTCGAACGCCCAGGGAGTGTTCAGCCCCAGGATGGCGAAGGTGGGTGCCAGACTATGACAAATGCACTCTATTAACAATAGAGGTTGGAGATGTCGGCCGCTTTTTCTCCCAGTTAGTCCTTAGCTCAACGCTCGGAACGAAAGGGTGGTAATTCGGCCAAGTCTCTCAACAGGAGCTTTCAGGGCAGCTCTTCAGACCGAAGCTCATAAAAAAAAAATATTCCACCCATCATCTTTTAATCCTTAATGAAGATGCAAAACTGCTGGATTTAAATTGTTCACACTGATTCGACTTTAATGGACTGAACTCGCGCTGGGAGCTTCCCGGTTAACACTGAGATATTTGGATGTGCCCTATTTATGGTGCAGTTTGTACCTGCACATCTCCTTCAATTGAAGTAACGGACCTTTTCACTGACTTCACCTCATTCGCAGACCTGGTATCCATGGCTACATGCTAACGGAAGTAGATGGAGACTGTAGGTCACAGGGCCGACATCAGCTGCTGTAACAACATCACCTAATGTTGTCTCAGTCAAATATTCTCCGTCGCAGTTTGTTTTGGGATCAGTCCAAAAAACAGAGCGACCATGTTTCTGTGTGTACTCAAGAGAGAAGTGGTTCCTAACACAGAGCTGTGTTTCTTTTACCAACCCAGCACATCCAGAGCTTCTTGACGCAGGTGTCAGTCGATCGGCTTTCGAGAGCTCTGTTCCAGCTGGCCATCTGTGGAGGTTCCCTGGCGGTTCCACAGGACCTGGTGCCCAAAGAGAAGATCCCCAAAGCTAAAGAGGAAGTTAAAGTGGTGGACAAAGCTGCTCTGACCCTCCCCAGTGAAGGTATCTAGAGAGAAAATAACACCGCTATGATATGAATGTTGTGTAGTCCGTTGACCATGAATGTTTTTCCAGCCAGAGTTGAGCACCATTGATGGATTTGTGTGGTTTGTTTCTCACAGCCAAACTGAAACAGTATGTAAAAGACAACCTGGCTACTCAAACCTCAGCCATCACTCTGGGACACATCGCCGCTCTGGAGAAGAAGATGACCAAACACTTTCACATCAACGACTTCTTCTCCTTAGAACAAGGAACCTTCCTGGAATTCCTGGTGAAACACATTCAGGTACAAATACAACTTCCTGTGTGTGTCCTATGGCGAGATTATCATCTGACGCTACTTGGGAAGCAGTGGTGGGCACCACTAGCTGAAAAGTTAGTTGTGTTAACCCCTAATCATAAACATTAGTTTTGCCAAAACGCTGTGCTGCACTGGAATCTACTGCTAATTTTAACCATTGTCCCCCACATACACATTATACCATATTTCACACATAGTTTCAGTTTTATAGTTGTTGACTTTTGCTAACTCTATTGTTTATTTTGCCTAATTGACTACGGTAGGGTTTTAATTGTTGTTCTGTATACCTCATTTATTTATTTTGTTGTCTCAACAAAGTTTCTTTAAACAAAGAGAATTTGAAAAGAGGAAACAGAACTGCTGCATAAACAGACTTCATAATAAGAGCATGAATATAAACTTCCAGCTACTTGAAGAATTTTTCAGAGCCGATAATCAAAATTTGAACACGGATGTCGGACTTTAGTCTTCTGAAACTTTACAAAACAGCCAAGTAAATTAGCGCTTCAGAGTTTATCTGAAAAAATAAATTTAGGGGAAGCTAAGTGTGATAAGTGTTTTCAAAGTTTGCAAAAACACAGTGAAGCACTAAATGTTTTCAAAGTCAGCTGAAGTGCTAAATGCTTTTAAAGTTAGCAAAACTGCTAAGGCGCTTGTCATTTTCCAAGTTAGCTAAAGCGCTAAACTTTTCAAAGTTAGCCAAAAACGGTAAACCGCTACACGTTCTCAAAATTGGTAAAACCGTTAAAGCGCCAGTCATTTTCAAAGTTAGCTAAGGCATTAAACATTTTAAAAGTTTGCAAAAAAATAAACTGGCACCTGTCAAAATAATAGCATAAACATCTAGCTACTTCAAGAATTTTTAAGAGCTGATAACCAAAGGGTTAAAGCGCAAGCCTTTTTCAAAGTTAACAAAACCGCTAAAGCAATAGGCATTTTCAAAGTTAGCGTAAACACTAAAGTGCTAAGCGATAAATTAGCTTCACTGTTGGCATGTTAGTGGATTAGGGGAAGTGCCCACTATTTGGAAGTTATTACAGCCACTGACACTCTCTCATCCTGTGTGTGTTTATGTGCAGCTACTGCAGGAATCTCTAGGATCAGCTTTGTTTCTGGGAACTAATGCTCAAGTCACAGGCAGTGGTTTCAGACCCACCAAACAAGACGTGTTTGAATTCATTAAACAGTGCAGCAACATATCCTCCACCGATCCAGACGAAGTGAGTGGCTCATCAGCATAAAAATAGTGAAAGTACATAGTCAGTGTTCTTATCTTAATGTCTTTTTTCCAGCTGGCTCACATTGAGACAGCACTGCGGTCCCACTACAAGGTCCGGGACAGTCGGGACTTGGGCCATGGGACCCTGCAAATGCTGGCTGGCTTGGTCAAGAGGCAAAAAGAGCATTTTGGAGGAGGACTGAGCTCTGTTTACTATGAGTCAGCTCTGCTGGCCAAACACAGCAAATCAAGGTGGGATTTGTTACTAGGCAGACAAAAATGTTCAATTCCGCTTCCTCTAACTTAACTAATCTCTGAATTTTTTTCCCTTAAAGTGTTGAAAGTGGCTACGAGTCGGTGGGACGCCTGGGAGAGATGTCAAAGGCCCAGGCCCTGGCCAGCTTGCTATGCTGCCCTCTACTGGAGGATCTAAACATCTGGAGCCAATGGGAGCTGATCTTTAAACCCAGTTTTGGGCCCCTGAAAGACTTCATTGAAACTAATGCAGGTGCAGAAACGTGGCCCTTCCATTTTACTTCTATGGCTGTAACCCAATTTAGTATTTGATTAATCTATCGATTATTCTGATGATTAATTAGATTTATCAGATAAAAAAATTGGCACATTATGGAAATTTTTCATTTAAGACTTTTTATGCAATCTTAGAAATACATTAAAAGAGACAAACAAATCAATGACTGAAATCCTTTTTTTATATAAGAAAATAAACATTTTATTAGTTAAATGCAATAACAGCATTCCGTTAGTGTACACCTGATCATTTGTAGCAAAGGAAACATCTGTAGCTAGAAACACACTGTGTTTGTGTATTTATGCACTTCACATATGAGAGTATCAAAGCATAGAAGACAAAATAGAATACACTTCAAATTAAAGGATATGTTTTTATTATGTATGGGAAATTTAAATATTTCCTTATATAAAACTAAAGACTGTCTCATTTTTTAAAAGTGATAGAATGTGTTGTTTTAATACTCAATTTGTAAAACGAGTTTTCTGGTAAAGGGACTCTGTATTTTTTATGTTATCTGACTCCAGGAAGACTAGCTGATGCAGCAGGCTGCTGATGTTAAACATAAACATAAATGTTGTTCTCTAGTGGGAGGAAACTGATAGAGACGACAAATAACGATTCCTTTCACAATTGTGCGCTACTGTGTGTTGGGATGTCCATTAAAATCCCAATAAAATAAATGGAAGTTTGTGGTTATCCTTTGGGAAGTAATGGAAAAGTTATCCAAAGTTAGCTACTAGATGCGTAAATGACACTAAATTCAATATTTTGTTTTGCCACTGCTCAGCGAATACGGGCCTGGCGGCGCTGGAGGTAACCCCGGGTTTGCTACTGAGGATCACCACAGACACGGGCGACAAACACTTCACCATCGCCTTGGCGGCGCTCGACCCCATCGGCACAGCCGGCCACCTTGTCTCCATAGTGACGGCCGATGGGATCGATAACGCTCCCACCGCTCTTCTGGCCAATCACATGGAGAACTCTCTGGCTGCAGCTGTGGCTGAAGAAGGTAATAAAAATCTTCTTATTAGATGGCAAGAAAGTGTCGTTTTTGCCTTGCATTTGGTGTGTGAATGTTTCATCAGCAAAATAACTTGCGTTTCCTCAGATCTGTCCAAAGCGGAAGAGGACGTGACGTGTTACAGCAGAGTGGCCAACTTCCTGTTGCAGTGTTTGACACGGATCCCCACGAGAACCTGCCAGGCGCTTCTGCAGCAGGTCAGCAACTACACATTATTGGAGGAGTCATCAGTTGGTGTGTTTTTCTATTGCTGCTGCAAAAGAAATGCTTATTTTTCTGTTTGAATGCGACTTGCTAGGTTTTCCTGGAGCCCTTCTCCCGCGTGTTGGGTCAGGCCAAATCTAAAGAAGTCCTGATCAAGGTGGCTCAATCTGACCCCAAACATATGAGCTGTCTGCACCGGCTGGGCATCCTCCTGGGAATCACAGACTGGGTCAAAGACTACCAGAAGAAGTTGACCTCACTCCAGAGCCAAAACAGTAACGCTTACGTAGCAAATGGGGATCGCGGCAAGGTGAGAGAGCAAAGAAAAAAGTAGACGGAAATTTAAGAGATTTAGAAAAAGCAATTTTAGAACTTATTTCATTCACATATTGGTCGAATCAATAGGTCACATATAAATAACTACATCAAGTAGGCTAAAAGAACTCCAGAAGTCAAACATCATGCCCTTGATCTGAAGAGGAGAAACATTGGACCTTCCCAAGAGTGACCAGCCTACCAAAAGTCTTCCAAGACTTCCTCTAAGGCTCATCCAGGAAGTCATAGTAGAACCAAAACATCTAAAGCTCTATGGGTCTCACTTTCCTCTGAACTCTTGAAGTCAGAGTTCCTGACTTCAAGAACGGAAACCAAAAAACAAAATCTTACCAAGTATTTTTGGTCTAGTTTCTAATAGCTTAGTACACTTGAAATAAGACAAAACTAACTTACAAGAAACCAGAAGGAGAAAGTCAGAACAAACTTTCTCCTAACTATAAACCTCACTTTATCCGCCTTTACTGTTACTGGTGTAATAGGTTCAAAAGAACCTATTGAGAAGTCTACTCAAAGTCTGGATTTAAATATAATTAAGATGCGGTATTACCGTAAAATTTCGTTGATGAACAATGTCTTATTTGTTTCCTTAGCCCAATCTGACTGATTCTGACAGCAGCAGTCTGTCCAATCTAAACATGAGCGAAGACGAGTTCCTCGAGGACGACCTCACAGACAGCAGCTCTGTGACTTCTCACCTCAACCAGAGCATTCAGCAAGGTGGATGAAATCAAGTTCTCTTTTTCTTTTCAGTATTTTTGCCTTGAATCGAGGACTGAACCAATTCTGTTTCTCATTCCTTTTTTTTGTATCCCCAAATAAATTCTTCTAGTTAATGGCGACCAACCAAAAGAGCCTGACGAAGAAGACGATGAAGAGGAGCTGTATGAGCTGGCCTCCATTCCTAACGGAGAGACGTCAAACATCAGCAGCGAAGCTGAATGTGATCAAGCAGATCAGATCGACAAGTTCGACTCAGATGAAAAGGAGGCTGATGGTTGTCAGTCAGAGGATGCATTCTGTCATCAGAAAAACATAATTGAAGACATCAGGTTTGAGTTTTTGCCGTGGCGTTCACTCAGTAAGAGTCGGATGGTTCAGTAGAGCTGATTAGTTATTGTTTATGGTGCAGGAAGAGTGAGTTTGGCATTGGTGTGGAACTGAATGCGGAAGGCCAGAAGTTGATGCAGGTCCACCAGGAGCGACTGGGCCGCAGCTTGGACCGGCTGTCCACTGAACTCTACAGCAAAGACACACACTTTGTCCTAGAACTCATTCAGGTGGCAACTCACCCTCACAACCCTGGAACATCGACTCTAAATGTAGTCAAACCAAATTTCTTTGCAAAAATGGAAGAAATTTACTCTTTGGCTTTTCTGTGTTTGTCAGAATGCCGATGACAACAGTTACCCCTCCGGGGCCGGCGCCGTTCCAGCGCTCGCCTTTGTGGTCGAGAGAGATTGCATCACCGTCCTCAACAATGAGTCGGGCTTCCAGGAGAGGAATGTCAGGGCCATCTGTGACGTGGGCCGCAGCACCAAGGGCAAACACAAATATGGATATATTGGTGATTATGCACACCATGACATTCTTGCATTTATTAAAGTTTGACTTTATCACAAAAATAAAAACTAGCTATAAACTTAGCTTTATCCGTCTTTACTGTTACTGGTGTATAAAAAACACAATTTAAAAACAACAAACAATGCTTAGCCTGGTGGGGGAGCAAGTTAAGTCTGGTTGCCTGCCAGACTTACAGTATAATACACTGAGGTAAACCCTGCACATAGTACATATAGAAGACCACCAAAAATTGGGTAAGTGTTAAGAGTTACACACAATCTGAGTAACTAAAATGAATGAAAGGCAACACAAAAATATAGAAACACCTGTATCTATTTTACTATTTCGAAAGAAAGCTCAAAAGAATAAACCTGCGCTAGATTACTGTAATTGGTTCAGCCATCTGTTCACATTCCCAATCAATAACGTTTTAGTCTTTTTACATTTTCTTTGTGAGTATGTTTGATGTTGGTGGTACAAACTTGCTGTCTGAATGATCTGGCTTGTGCTTCTCTTTCTGCAGGGCAAAAAGGGATTGGCTTCAAGTCTGTGTTTAAGGTCACAGATTGTCCTGAAATCCACTCCAACGGCTTCCACCTGCGCTTTGACAGGAACTGCGGGCCCATGGGATACATCCTCCCCCACTGGACCGAGGATGAGAGGCCTCTGGATGCACAGCTCAAGGACATCCATCGGAACAGGTGGGATTACTGGAACCAAACAGGAAATTTACATTTTCATGCAGCTCTGTCCTATACAGCCACCAAAACCTTTTCTTTTCCTGCCTTTCTTTATTAGCTGGACCACAAAAATCTGCCTCCCCTTGCGTTCTGAAAGTCACCAAACGAGGAACCTGTTCCATGACGTCCATCCCTCGCTGCTGCTCTTTCTGCATCGCCTGCGCTCCATCACCATTTATAACCAGGTTAGCCATTATTTTCAGTCCAGAATGCAGTTTTTCTAAGATTATGCACCCTTTTAATAAAAGTGACATTGTTTTTGTTATTTTCTTTCTTTCTGTTTATCTGCAGAGCGAGAAGCGCATTGTGACCATGACTCGCAAAGACCTGAGTCACAATGTGTTGGAGGTGGAGCACACAGAGGGCACAGAGCGCTGGCTGGTGGTCAAAACCACACTGCAGCCCAACAAGGTGAAGCAATAGTACACACACACACACCAGATTTTATATCTCAATCCAAGATGTGCTAAACTTCAAAACTTTACACAGAGAAAATTGCCTGATTCCATTTTCAATACCAACTACCAATGTTTATTTCTAAAGAAGAGCTAAAAAGTCTAGCCTATTAGCATGTCAACCTCTGCAGTTTGACTAAGAAGCAACAAAGTTAAACACAGAACTGTTAAGTGATCCAGTTTTTAGCGCCATCATTGTTTATTTGGCTTTCACCTTGAAGCAGTCAGTCAGTCTGTGACTCAGACGTATCTCCCTCTCAGATAAAAGAAGACGTCGAGTCGACCGAACTCGCTCTGGCTTTCCAGCTGGGCGGCGGCGAGACAGAGACTGACGTCGTTTGCCAGCCACAAAAGCAGCCCGTGTTTGCTTACCTGCCTCTTCGCAGTTTCGGCTTTCGTTTCATCATCCAAGGTGAGAACTGAGGATTTAAAAAGGATCGCTTGTTGAAGAAACAAACCGTGGTTTGATGTAATCGCGTATTCTTCTTTAGGCGATTTCGACATCCCTTCTTCTCGGGAAGATGTTGACAGGGACAGCTCCTGGAACCAGTGGCTTCGCTCAGAAATACCACAGCTCTTCCTCAAGGCCATGGATGTCTTCACTGTAAGGCTCAACCTAACATTAGAAATTAAAATTTTTCTCCAAATAGTCATTTAATGCTTTTAAAGACCAAAAAGTGAAGAACACATCATGAAATCAGCAAAATAAAAGTTGATCATCGACGTACAAACACGGATTTTGTTTCAGACTCACCCAGAGTACAGAGGGCTGAAAGGCCTCTGCCAGTTCCTGCACTTCATCCCCCTGCCTGACGAGGTGCTGGACTTCTTCAAGCCTGTTGCCGGGCAGATTATTCAGCTGCTAAAGGGCAGGGCCTTCCTGCCAACTCTTAGCTCAGGTATTGCTCTCAGCAAGCACTCTGTAGAAAATAAACCTATAATGTAGCGTCATGTAACTGTGAGGTTTGTCCCGCCTCTCCCAGGTGGTAAGGTCGTGTACAAGCAGCCGTCGCAGGTCGCCGTCTGTCTGGACGCTGTGATCCGAGACGTGATCAGCGGGGACGAGCTGGAAAAGCACCTGTCTCTGTCCTATCTCCATCCGGGCCTGAGCCCGCCGCCTCCCACTACCCTGCTCACTCAGATGGGAGTCCGGTTCCTGCGGGGATCGGATGTTACCACGGTAACCACAGCCATGGCAAAGGAGCTGGTCAAAGCAGAGGTCATCCATTCAGGTGTGTGGTAGAGCAGTTAAATTTGCTAAAAAATAAAAAAAATTAGGACTGTAGAACAACATGGTTTTAATTATGACCATATCAAACTGAATGTTTTTTGCAAAACATTTATTTGCTATATTCACTGTAATTACAATTCTGCAGCCTGGCTGATGGCATTTTATTTTTCTCGGCTTTGTGAAAAAGAGCTTTAAATATTTAATATTTAAATATTACACATATCACAGTAGAGATCGCTGTCATTTAGTTGGAGAACTGCATCAAAATAAACAAAATTGAGCATCTTCATCTAACTTTACCTCAGTGTCTTCCTATTTCCTATTTATTTCAAAATAAATTAAATTTGGCATGTTTGGTAATATTTAAATTCACATCTCATGTGCTTTACGTGGTTTTAACATATCTCTTAAAAATGATTCATTCTGAAGGTGTGACAGCTTTTATTTTGCCACGAACATGTAGAGGAAACCAAAAGGAAGCTGCTAAACATTGTCCTAAACGACAGCGACTGACTGAGTGAATTAAAACTGTTCGTTTCAGAGGGAGGCCTCCGTCAGCTGGCCAGGCTGCTGGTTTGCAACTTTCGGGCGATGGAGCACGGCTACGGAGAAGCTGAGTCCATCCTCCAGAACCTCAGGGAGTTGAGCATCCTCCCTCTGGCTGACGGACGGGTGGTGGCGCTCAGCGGGGAGAGTGTGTTCTTTCCCATGGAAGAAACCCCGACTAAGAAGAAGAAAAAGGCTCAAGCTCAGACAGGTAATCGCAATATTGTAACTTTTTGCTCTTGAGCAGCTCTTTAGAAAAGTGCTTAAGGTGAGGTTAGTTACACAGAGATTTTCGCATAATAACCACTTTTCAATTTCAAAATTCTGTTTTATTCAAATTTTGTGTGACGCCTACAGGTATGACTTTTTAAAACTTTGACAACTGAAAATCTGATAAGTGTGGTTTGGATTTGTCAAAGTGACCAAGTAAAAGTTCTTAACCTAACTTGAATCCATCTAGTCTCTCTGAACTTGAGCAATTTTTGAAAAACGATGGGACTAAAAACTTTAGTCTCGTGTACAAATCTGACACTTATACCTGAGAATATGTGGTGTTCAACGTAACCACTTAGCAACAAAAAATGTATATAAAAAAAATTATATTTTGTTGCTTTTTTTTGTCCAAAAGCAACAAAAAAGTTATTTTTTTTTTTTTAATTGGCCAAAATCAGAATCAGTAATTGTCCAGAAAACTCTTTATTTCTACCAGGAACTTCAGCAGTATTGGAAGGTGCTGGAATGTTCTACGTCGCTTTTCTGCTGCTCCGAATAATTTGGAATATCGAGGCACTAGTTATTAAGGCGCATTACCACTGGAAAATTAAAAGATTTTTTTTGAAGTCTTGTTTCTCTTTGCTTAATAAATCAGGGCAAATGGCAGGCCAGCAAGTCGCCGTTTGAAGTTTCACAGGTTTCAAATTAATTGAAGTATGACAAACTATTATAAAGAGAAGAAAGCTGGATAAGTAACTATCAGAGGTCACACGTACAATTTGTCCTCAGGATCTCGGCAGAGAGAATATTTTCAAAAGCATGAAACGATTGTAAAAAAAAAAAAAAAAAAAAAAAAACCTAGAACATTCTGTTCTATTTTTGTTGCAGCACCAAGGTAAACAGTGCAGATTCACATTTTTAGATGTCTGACTCATAGAAACTCAGACACTGCTTGAAAAGCTGCACCTGGCTCACACTCCAACATTCAGAGACCCGCCATGTGTGTGTGGGACAAATCTGTCTGCGGTCAGGACACCACTGACCTGTTTCTAAGAATAAGCAGATGTGCAGACGCTTGTATCCGAGACACGCTCGCATAAAAAGCGCAGGAACATCCGCCCTCGTTTTGCGTCACCGCGTTCGGAAATGGCAACCGAAGCCGAGCGGAGTGCCAAGCGTGAATAATTCATTTTCACACTTTGATGTAAGCTTCTTGCTTCTGCGGTTTAGCATCTTGAATAATCATGTGGGTTAAATGGTCTGGGGTCCCAGCGAGCTGCTCAGAATCTGGAGCTTTCACTGTCGCCTGCTTCATTGTTTCACTTGAGCACCATCGAAGACTCTGCCCCAAACACACAGTTATTGTTATATTTGAAACAATAAGCAACATAAAAACGTAAAACAAGTTAAGTTTGAACATTTTAACAGCTGTTTACATAATGCTGTTGTCATAAATCATAGCTAATAGGACATGAGCATCTCTTGGTTGAATTGCAGATTGAATCCTGACATTTTCTCGTCCTTCATGAAAGCATGTGTGTTACAAAAGATTGCTCTATATTAAGTGTCGATGTATTACTGGTTTGTGTTAAGTGCGTAATGTGTTACAGAAGCTAACATCTACAGTCTTCTTTATTATTTCCGCTCTTTGGGGGTTCAGCCGATTGAAAAGGAAAATAAATGGCGTCCTGGATTGGCTACTTCGTCAACACCGACCAAGTAGTGTGTCAAGTGGCATTGCTTCTAGGTGTTTCTGCTTCCCTTGTTGGATATTCTGAATATTTTAGCTGCATTTCATGAAACAAATCAATGCATAGGCACATTTTCCACAAATGATTTGGCTTTGTGTTCCACAAAAAAAATCTGCGAATACCTTAACGTATAAAATCCCAGAGAGAATCTCTACTCCACGTTTTTGGAAACGTACTCTATTCTGTTTACATGACGAGTCCCGACAGGAGATGCAGCTGGCGGCAGGGACTTGGTTGGTTAGTTTTCAGGTCAGAGACTGCTGTTGGGAGCAGGTCTTTGTGCGCAGACCGAGCTTTGGGGAGACGTGAGCAGAGACGAGTGCGATAACTTCAGAGAGACGGCTAAGTTAAAGACGGTGTTCTTCTGAAATATTGAGCAGTGCTGGCATCAGCGGGGAATCAGGGCTTTAGATGGCAGCCTCAGAAAGCAGCAAAGTAGGTCAATAGAGGTTTTGTGTTTTAAGGTGGTGAGGAATGTGTTTGGGAATATGTCCAAGGTGAAAAAACATTTTTACTGAAAGCCAAAGTAACTTTTGAAGTCTGACTTAAAAACATGACATGCTTTATGTCAGTGGTTTGATATATATCTAGGTTTATACAATGTAACCTCTGGAGTTTATTGAATTTTCTTCTGACTAGTGTTGGTTTTAGTTGCTAGATTCCCAGATTCCCCTGGGAATATGGATACTCTATGATCTTTCTTGAACTAAGGCAGCAGAACCGATAGAAACGCTGAGTTTGCGGTCAGCCATGCATGTAATCCGCCATTTACAGTCATGTCAGAATTTTTCCATCACATATCAGCTCTGTTACCCTGCTGGGCTGTGAATGACGCAGTGAATTCAGTGTGATGTGGCATCAGCACTACCAAGACTTTGTGGCGAATCTCTGACGATTTCTATAAACCTCTGATCTGCAAATCTGATTTTGGCCGATTCCTATTTTCTTTTTCAAAGTATTCATTTACAAAATTAAAAATATTATGCATGGATGCACCTGATATGTATTATAAATATTCCATTTTGTCTTTTTTTGCAGGACCACTGTCTGCGTTGTACAAAGATCTGAGTGTGGTCCAACCGTCTCTGTTGAACTGTTTGGAGCCTCTGGAAAGCCAGCAGATCCGAGAGCTGCTCAAAAGGCTCGGGGTCCACGAACTGGAGCCGCAGGAGCTGCTGGAGCAGCACATCTATCCCACCATAAACAGTAGCAAATGGAAGGTGACTGAAGGCAACTTTTAACATCTCAAAATGTCATTAAAAACCTTTACAAATAGTTCTATTTATCTAAACTGTTTTCTTTTTGTCTTTTTTTTTTTTTGTTCCTTCTTGTTCCAACTCAAGTCAAAGCCTGAGTCGGTGGTAGTGAGTTACTTGGTTTTCATCAAGCAGCATTCCTCCTCTAGCCAGGAATACTCGGATATTGCAGTACCTGTACTGACCTGCAGGGGTCTGCTGTGTCCTGCTACCGAAAGGGTGCATTTCTCTGAGGAATACAGCAACATCAACCTGCCAAAAACGCTGCCTGGTAGGAGATAACACAACACACACACACACAC